>CM053033.1:100217828-100495328 GCA_028564925.1 Lithobates sylvaticus | reverse complement strand
GTTCTGTGAACGGGCGAACACCTGATGTTCAAGTCAAACTTATGTTCGACCTGAACATCAAGCTCATTCCTATTGGAGAACAATGATCACTTTATTGGTGTATGACACACACAGACAAATACACTTCTTCAGGACTTCCGTAGTTGTAAATACAGTATGTTAGTCTTACGGACTGCAGTCTGTGTCGTATTATAATGTCAGTGTTCCAGAGTGTCTATTGCACCTGCAGTGATAAGGAAAAAGTGTTTTTTTGCATGGTACTTTTTGCCTAATGCCGCGTACACACGCTCGGACTTTGTCCGCCGGACCTAGTCCAGCGGACAAACCGCCGGACTTTCCAGCGGGGCTTCGCCGGAATTTCCGAGCGTGTGACTTGCCCACACACGCCCGGACTTCTCCGGCGGACAATCCGCGGGAAAAAGTCTGCGGGACTTTTGAAAATGAACAGACTTGCCCACACACGGAGCAGTCCGTTCATTTAGAACGTAACTGCAGGTAGACGGGGCTAGCGAAGGCAGTGAATGCCGCCACGCTAGCCCCGTCACCTGGCATGGATTTAAAGGGAATCCCCACGCCGAAAAAACAGCGTGGGGGTCCCCCCAAATCCATCTCAGACCCTTATCCGAGCACGCAGCCCGGCAGGCCAGGAAAGGGGTGGGGACGAGCGAGCGCCCCCCCCCCCCTCCTGAGCCATACCAGGCCACGTGCCCTCAACATGGGGGGTGCCCTGGGGAAAGGGGGGCCGTGCGGCCCCCCCCACCCCAAAGCACCTTGTCCCCATGTTGATGAGGACAAGGGCCTCTTCCCGACAACCCTGGCCGTTGGTTGTCGGGGTCTGCAGGCGGGGGCTTATCGGAATCCGGGAGCCCCCTTTAATAAGGGGGCCCCCAGATCCCGGCCCCCCACCCTATGTGAATGAGTATGGGGTACGATGTACACCTACCCATTCACCTAAGGTGTAAAGTGTAAAGAAAAAAAAACACACAGTTTTTAAAAAATATTTTATTGCACTGCTCCGGGGGTCTTCTTCTGTCTTGGGGGGTCTTCTCGCCGGACTCCTCCGCTATTTACCTAGCTCTTTTACCAAGCAGAGGAGGCCGGCTACTTTCTTCGTCGTTGACGCCATCATCTGGGGGTCTCGATCCGCCTTCGGGGGTCTTCCGGGGTCTCTTCTGTTCTTGCCGCTGTCGTCATTTTCTGCGCCACCGCTGCCTTGTTCTTCTTCTTCTTCTTCTTCCTCTTCCAATGTTGATCCGTCGCTCTCTCTGGCCGGAATGCCAGAGCCGCGCTGTGCTGGGACTTATATAGGGACAAGGGGACAGGGTCACATGCTCATGTCACATGGTGACCCCGCCCCCCTGTGATGTCACAGTCCCAGCATCCTCCGGGACTGTGACATCACAGGGGGGCAGGGTCACCATGTGACATGAGCATGTGACCCTGTCCCCTTGTCCCTATATAAGTCCCAGCACAGCGCGGCTCTGGCATTCCGGCCAGAGAGAGCGACGGGTCAACATCGGAAGAGGAAGAAGAACAAGGCGGCGGCGGCGCAGAAAACGACGACAGCGGCAAGAACAGAAGAGACCCCGGAAGACCCCGGAAGACCCCCGAAGGCGGATCGAGACCCCCAGACGACGCCGTCGACGACGAAGAAGGTAGCCGGCCTCCTTTGCTCGGTAAAAGAGCTAGGTAAATAGCGTAGGAGTCCGGCGAGAAGACCCCCTAAGACGGAAGAAGACCCCCGGAGCAGTGCAATAAAATATTTGTTTAAAAACTGTGTGGTATTTTTCTTTACACTTTACACCTTAGGTGAATGGGTAGGGGTACATCGTACCCCATACTCATTCACATAGGGTGGGGGGCCGGGATCTGGGGGCCCCCTTATTAAAGGGGGCTCCCGGATTCCGATAAGCCCCCGCTCGCAGACCCCGACAACCAACGGCCAGGGTTGTCGGGAAGAGGCCCTTGTCCTCATCAACATGGGGACAAGGTGCTTTGGGGTGGGGGGGCCGCACGGCCCCCCTTTCCCCAGGGCACCCCCCATGTTGAGGGCACACGGCCTGGTATGGCTCAGGAGGGGGGGCGCTCGCTCGTCCCCACCCCTTTCCTGGCCTGCCGGGCTGCGTGCTCGGATAAGGGTCTGAGATGGATTTGGGGGGGACCCCCACGCCGTTTTTTCGGCGTGGGGATTCTCTTTAAATCCATGCCAGGTGACGGGGCTAGCGCGGCGGCATTCACTGCCTTCGCTAGCTCCGTCTACCTGAAGTCACGTGCTAAATGAACGGACTTTCCGATGATCGGCAAGTCCGTTCATTTTCAAAAGTCCGGCGGACTAGCATAGTAACGGCGGGATTGTCCGCCGGACTGCCAAGTCCAGCGGATAATTTTAAAACAAAACTTAAAACATAGTCCGCCGGACTTTTGGCGCCAAAAAGTCAGCCGGCGCCCACACACGGGGGGATTGTTCGGCGGACTCGAGTCCAGCAGACAATCCCGTGGGAAAGTCCCTTCGTGTGTACAAGGCATAACTCCAAAAGCTTAACATACTTGAAGAGACTCTCATTGAGTCAAGCTACCACATACCTACCCACCACTGTCTCACACATGCACTATAAATTTATGACACCAATGTCAGGGATGGAGCCTTCCTAAATGTGTTTATCTGTAAAATAAAGATTTTATTAAAATAGAAATCTATATTTTTTCTAGTTTTTAATACATCTTAGGCAACTTAATGTAAACCCCCAATCCAAAAAGAAGTTGGGACGCTCTGCAAAATCAGAATAAAATGATTTGCAAATTTAATATTGTTCACATAAGAAAATAGAAAACATATCAAATGTTTAAACTGAGAAAATGTACAATTTTAAGAAAAAAAATAAGGTAATTTTGAAATTGATGGCAGCAAGAAAATCTCAAAAAAGTTGGAACAGGGCCACAGTGTAGCATCCCCTCTTCTTTTACCAACACTCTGTAAACATCTAGGAACTGAGGAGACCAGTTGCTGGCATTTTTGGAGAGGAATGTTCTTCCCTTCTTGCCTGATATAGGATTCTAACTGCTCAAAAGTCCTAGGGCTTCTTTGTCACATTTTTAATTTCAAGATGTGCCAAATATTATCAATTGGTGAAAGGTCTGGACTTCAGGCAGGCCAGTTAAGCACCAAGACTCTTTTACTACGAAGCCATGCTGTGACCATAGATGCATTATGCGGTTTAGCATTGTCCTAATGAAACATGCCGTGTCTTCTCTAAAAGACGTTATCTGAATGGGCAACATATGCTGCTCTAAAATGTGGATATATCTTTCAGGATTGAGGCCGGGTTCACACTGTTATGACACGACAGTCATACAACTGTGGATTAGACTTTGCCCTGCGACTTGAAGTCCGACATCCATCCGACTTCAATGAACAGGGATCTGACATTTATCCCCGACAATACCAAGCACTGTGTCTGGTATGAATCTTTAGGGGAAAAATGGCGTAGGGTCCCCCCAAAATCCATACCAGACCCTTATCCGAGCACACAGCCCAGCAGGTCAGGAAAGGGGGTGGGGATGAGCGAGCGCCCCCCAGCTCCTGAACCGTACCAGGCCGCATTCCCTCAACATGGGGGGTGGGTGCTTTGGGTCAAGGGGGCCCTGCGCCCCCCACCCCAAAGCACCTTGCCCCCATGTTGCTAGGGAAAAGGGCCTCTTCCCAACAAACCTGGCCGTTGGTTGTCGGGGTCTGTGGGCAGGGGGCTTATCGGAATCTGGAAGCCCCCTTTAACGAGGGGGCTCACAGATCCCAGCCCTCCACCCTATGTGAATGAGTATGGGGTACATTGTACCCCTAACCATTCACTTAAAAAAAAAGGTGAATGGCCCCACCCATTATGACGTAACTACCCAGGGCATGATGGGGTGGTGATGTCACAAGGGGCGGGGCCTCTGGGTGACTTCACCTGGTGACCCCACCCCTTGCCAATATAAGTAGTGGCACACTGCACACCCAGCATTAGAGCTGGAGAGAGCATTGAGTCAACATCGGAAGAAGAACAGAGGGAGAAGACAGCGGAGAAGACCCGGCAAAAGAGTAAGAAGACATTGGAGAAGACCCGGTAGAGGCAGAAGACAGAGGGAGAAGAACCGGAGAGGGCTAGAAGACATCAGCAGAGATCGGAGAAGAACCGGCAGAGGCAGAAGACATCAGCAGATGAGGCAGAAGAGCCGGAGAGGGAAGAAGAAATCGGAAGAGACGCCGGAGCTGCCTTAATAAATTACTTTAAAAACCTGTGTACTGCGTTTTATTTTTGGCACTTTTTTTAGGTGAATGGGTAGGGGTACAATGTACCCCATACTCATTCACATAGGGTGGGGGGCCGGGATCTGGGGCGTTAAAGGGGGCTTCCAGATTCTGATAAGCCCCTCGCCCACAGACAACCAACGGCTAGGGTTGTCGGGAAGAGGCTCTTGTCCTCATCAACATGGGGACAAGGTGCTTTGGGGTGGGGGGCGCAGGGCCCCTCTGCCCTAAAGCACCCACCCCCTTTGAGGGCATGCGACCTGGTACGGTTCAGGAGGGGGGGTGCTCGCTCATCCCCACCCCCTTTCCTGACCTGCAGGTGTGCTTGGATAAGGGTCTGGTATGGATTTTGGGGGGACCCCCACGCCATTTTTTTGGCATGGGGGTTCCCCTTAAAATTCATACAAGACTGAAGGGCCTGGTATGCCCTTGGAGGGGGAACCCATGCCATTTTTTTTTTTTCATTTGGCGTGGAGTTCACCTTCAAGATCATCTTAAAGAGCACAAGTCTCATGCCAAAATCGGATCAGTTAAGATGGCTCTCATAGGGAGGCCTGAAAATGATGGGCATCCAATATTGCATTTCGGCCTTGTCTCTTACGCACAGAGAGTTACCCGGCATAATAGCCATTATGCCGGGTAACTCACAATAATTGTTGTTGCCGCTCTGTTACATAATATTTTGAAACAAATAAATTGATTTTGTCTCAGTGTTCGCTGTGGACATTGGCTAAACCTCTCTCACCTCATCTAAAGTCCCAGGGCTATTTTTCTTGTTTTTTTTTGTGCATCTTAAAACAGAGGCGTAACTATAACCTTCAGGGCCCCAGTGTAAGAAACCATGCCGGGCCCCTGACCCATAGTATGATGGAGGGTATTGTGAATGGATGGGGGGCAGTGTGACAGGGGCAGTATGATGGGGTATTTTGACAGGAGGGGGCAGTGGGACCAAAGAAGAGTATCTGGAAAGTGTGACCAGAGGTGGGGGACAGTGTCACAGGTGGGGGACAGTGTCACAGGTGGGGGAGGCAGGTGTGACAGGTGGGGAGGCAGTGTGACAGGTGGGGAGGCAGTGTGACAGGTGGGGGGGCAGTGTGACAGGTGGGGGGGCAGTGTCCCAGGTGGAGGGCCAGTGTCCCAGGTGGGGGGCCAATGTCATAGGTGGGGAGGCAGTGTGACAGGTGGGGGGCCAGTGTCACAGGTGACAGGTGGGGGGCCAGCAATACAGGTGACAGGTGGGGGGCCAGGGTCACATGTGACAGGTGGAGGGCCAGTGCTACAGGTGACAGGTGGGGGGGGCAGTGTCACAGGTGACAGGTGGAGGGCCAGTGTCACAGGTGACAGGTGGAGGCCCAGTGTTACAGGTGACAGGTGGGGGCCAGTGTTGGGCTTACCTTACATGAGAAGTCTAAATGCAAGAAGCAGCAGCCCTTGTACTTCCTTGTGATGTCTGCGGGATGTCCCTCCAGCAAGCACAGTTCACTTCCCGAGTGTCAGTGTATACAATGGAGAGGGGAGCATGTATCTGCAAGAGTGTACAAGCAGAGCGACAAACTTGTGCACTGAATCTGTTGCCTGCTTGGGTCAGAGGCCCCTCCCCTCTCCATTGTATACACTGACACTTGGGAAGTGAACTGTGCTCACTGGAGGGACATCCTGCGGACATCACATAGCTGCCGATTGATGCACCTCTCCCCTCTACCAGTTAAGATTTGAGGTGTCCGGAGGGACAGGTTCTCTAAATGGCTAGACCTGGGATCAGATGTAAATGGTTATTAAATAGACTCTAGGATTACACTGGTAGTCCCCCAACAAGTTATCTTTTGGAAGCTTTACAATACTCCATATACACTTATCAAGAGACCAAATAGGTGCACACATTGAGAAAGGGTTGGTGTTTATCAGGTATGAGCATACTTTTGTATATGTGTAGCACCCTGGTGTTTAGGCAGGGTTGCTCACAAATTTAGTTTGCCAGATAGTAAATGTTCTGGTTAATTGTTAGAAGATCCACTGATCCCTCTCTAATTTTGGAGTTGCTGCATCTTTTCTCTTCTGTCACTGGGTGGCACTGTTGCTGGTGACATTAGATCGACAAGGGCATAGCAAGGTCAGATTATGAATGATGGGGTGTCCCAGCCAATTGGCAGGGTTTTCTTTAGGTGGGTATGTGATCGGGGTTCTGTGCCACCTGGACGGCTGTCTGGGTGGACGTGTGTTATGTCATCCTGGGTTGCTAGGCCAGAAGCCTGCGGCCTATCCTGGGGACACCTAGCTGCTAGGCTGCCTGAGGCCTAATCAGGAGCAGGAGAAGCAGCGTAGGGTTGGAACTGCAGGATTGGAGTTCAACCGAGTTACAGAGGTTCCGCCATACGGGGAACCAGTCGTGGTCGGAGGTAAAGGGGAAGCAGTCGCCACTAAAAGACCTTCCACCTTATTACCAGAGACTACTGTGAGTAAGCCAGAAGAGTACCAGAGCAGTGTTCTCACCAACAAGTGCCAAGTCAGGGACCCAGCAGGTTAGCAGGGGTGACGCTTGAGGAGTATACAGCGGGTTCGCTGTGGAAGAGCTCAGGAGATGCAGTGGGCGGCTGGGATCTGGAAGTCTAGTGAGAGACTGGGAGCTCAGTGATTGAAGACCTACAGTGGGAAACTGTGAGATAAGAGAAGAACTGTATTCTGTTGCCAAGTTCTGTGTGAAGATCTTTGGAAACTGTTAAAAGCTTAGTTGCCATAGGAGACAGCAGTCCTGCCAATACAGAAGTTGCATCCGGCTGGAGGCTTTGAATTGAATAGCTGTCTGCCTATTGTTTCTCAGAGTCTGCTAAATGTCATTGCATCTACTTAAGGGTGTCCTGGCCCTAACTCCCTCTCCCACAGTTCTTAAGAGACAAAAAAATATTTTTATTCGCATTCAAAAAAGTGACTGGCGCCCATCACTTCATCTTGCATTACACCCACCATGCCTGGTAACCCACTCTACGAGGATGGATGCCAGCTCTCCCTGACTCTGGAGGTCACCATCAGGCCTCTAGAGGTCCAGGAGGCCGCTACATATGTTTTATAGATGTGTTTTATTATGTCTAAATAAAATGTTGGTTTAACTTTATTCAGAAGACTTGGCTGAGGATATCTTGTATACATTCTGTATATAATACTGTTTGAGTTAAAGTGGAGGGCCACCCTGAAAAACAAAACTTGATAAAAATGTTAATAAAAATTTAAAATGAAAAAAAAATAATATATATTTTTTTTACTTACCAGAAATGGCTGTTGCTAGGCAGATCGTCCTAATCTGCCTCTTCCTGTTCCTCGGAGCTGTTCTTTCTTCTGCTCCTAGCGCCGCCTTCTAGTGAATGGGGCGAGGTGTGTTATGGGAACTGTGTCCCACAACACATTGCGTTCCCCATTCACAAAATGACTCGCGCAGTAGGCCGCGCGATGACTCGCGCATGCGCAGTAGGAAACGGGCAGCGATCGCTGCCCGTTTCCCTCACTGAGGATGGCAGCGCTGGGACCGGAGCGCCGAGGGACATCTCGGCCTCCACGACCGACATTGCGGGCGCCCTGGGAGGGTAAGTGTACTTATTAAAAGTCAGCAGCTACTTTTTTTTAGCTGCTGACTTTTAAAAAAAATTTTTTTTTAGCTGCAACACCGCTTTAAAATGTACTGTTTTGTAGGGGCCCTTGTGGGGATGGATCAAAAACACAGGCTGGTTTTACTTCATGTTGAAGGATGATAGTAAAAAATGAAACAGATGAATCTGTAAAATAAAATACTAAAACAGCGCTGAACGGGTATACACGATAATAAAATCTTTCCGTGACAAGTCCTGAGACAAGTATAAATAGTGAGTGAATGATGTACTATGATCAATTGATAGTCCGTTGGTGTATATAAGTGAAACCGTGAACAGTTCAAAAATCAGTGACTTTTCTTGTGGTTGTACTTCAGGTGTCTATCCAAGCACCGCTTACTCCCTTAGACTTTTTCCACCACGTGAGGCACGCTCCCCTCAGGGGATTAAACTCACCAGAGAGATAAAATAAAGCCTTAAGGTATAGGTAATCACCAGGGTACACACTGTATAAGCGTCGTCATAGACTCCAATGATATAAACCGACCAGGTCACTTCCTCAGTATAAATCACCACCAGGGTTTCAATATAACATCAGGGGTTCAGGGGTGCATCGGCTCTCAATGTAATTACCATAAAAAATGGAGAGAGTGGCATACATAGTGTAATTCCATTTTTTTATTGAAAAGTATTAAAAGTAGCAAACCCTATACATCCCCCTTAAGTAATATACGTACATCAATATTTCTTTTGGAACAGCATATCAGAAGTTTTGTAACTTGCGTTTTAAGAAACCAGCATCCACCAGCTCTTTCACATTAGCCGCTGCACTTCCTTCGGTTCGGCTGTGTGTCTTTGCTGACACTTGCGTCACTTCCGGGCCGTGGTTAGCGGCGGTGGAACGCAGTCGTCACTTCCGGTCGAGCGTCGTGTAGGCCACGCCCTTACGCGTTTCGTCACTTCCTGACTTCAACAGAGGGCGTGGCGGTTTTACTTCATATTTTTATATGATTTTGCCTCCTGCATGTAAGTGGAGGAAGATTATATTTAGAAGTAAGAACTGAAGTTTTAGTATAATATTTAACTTGTTGCTGTCCCTTAAAGAAACAGGATGGATGGCAAGATTTCTGTTTTGTGATCACATAAGTAGAATGGTGTACGTTAACCTTCTCTCCAAATCCCTACTTCGGTCATCTTCACTTTCTTGCTCTCCTTTATGGTGTGCTGCTTTGAAACTGGCTGCTCCTAATGCCGCGTACACACGATCGGAATTTCGGCCAGGAAAAGACCAATGAGAGCTTTTCATCGGAAAATGCGACCGCGTGTAGGCTCCATTGGAACTTTGCTGGCCGAATTACCGGCAGCAAAAATTTGAGAGCATGTTCTCAATTTTTCTGACGGAATTCCGATCGTCTGTAGCAATTCCGATGCGCAAAATTCCTACGCATGCTCGGAAAAAAAATTTGCGCATGCTCGGAAGCGTTGAACTTGATTTTTTTCTCGGCTCGTCGTAGTGTTGTACATCACCGCGTTCTTGACGGTCGGAATTTGGTGTGACAGTGTGTAGGCAAGATGGCTTGAGTGGAAATTCCGTCGGAATTCCATCGGGAAAACCATCAGCGATTTTTCCGACCATAATTCCGATCGTGTGTACGCGGCATTATGCCCCGTACACACGGTCGAAAATTCCGACCACAAAATCCGTAGATTTTTTCCGACGGATTGTGTCTGACACTGGTGTTGCATACACACGGTCGGACAAAGTTGTCGGAAAATCCAATCATTCTGAACGTGGTGACGTTCGTTGCGTACGACGGAACTACGTAGAGGCTATTAGCCAATAGGTTTGGTCTCCTAATTTGATCTGAGCATGCGTGGCACTTTGCCACTTTGCCACGGAATTCTCTACACACGATCGGAAAAAGTCAGATCGGATTTTGTTGTCGGAAAATTTGAGAGCAGGATCTCAAATTTTTTCCGTCGGAAATTCCGATGAAAAAAGTCCGATGGAGCCTACACACGGTCGGATTTTCCGACAACATGGTCCGATAGGACATTTTGCGTTGGAGATTCCGACCGTGTGTACGGGGCATTAGAGGTTCTTTTATACCAATGAAAGGGGCTGAAATCTAATTCTAGAAAGCTGCAGAGCACACAGAAAGCAGAACTTTGCAGATTAATATGTCTGGGTTGTGGAGCACAGCGGTAAATGTAAAGTACATCTGTATACCTGCCTTACTTGATCTGTACATCTTGTGAGCCTAGAGATCTGTAAAATGTTATGTTTGCATGTCCTCTAAACGCCTCTAAACTCCAGTACAATGTTCTCTTTGTGTTCTCTAGGAGGTCAGATGTCTTAATGGTAACACCCTGGCTTGCCCCAATCATATGGAATGGCAGTTATAACATAGATGTTCTGAATGCACAGTTCCATCAGAGAAATGTCCGTGTTGGTATTACTGTTTTTGCTATTAAAAAGTAAGTAGAGAAAAAGTATAAAATCCTTTATTTTGGACTAGATTGTGTGGTAGCAACTCATGAACAAGGAGGTGATGCCTTTGTGTAAGGACGTTGAGCATTGAAGGTGCAATATATTGAGAAACTACCAGTCAACAGAACTTCCTAACTTAACAGGGTTACATTTTATTATACAAAGATGTTAGTGCAATAGAGAGAGCCCATAAATTGCTGTGGTAACCCAATGAAATCAATAGGTGAACAAGTGTGTCAACCTTTCAGGGGAAGGATCACAAGTCGTCTTCACTACAACAGAAGACGGCCAAGCAGGCACATGGCACATCTACAAGGTCTATATAACCTGCTAGCTTCACCCAAACACACAAAACTAAGCCTTAGTAAAAACCAGGTATCTAGTGCAGGAAACAGCTAATTGCTTCTTAGCAGATTTAACAAACAACCATACTGTTCTTTTTATAAAAAATGCAGTTTGAACATGACTAGGGTAGCCAGATAACTTACTACCCCCATAAAGACATAACATGACCATACCTGAAATAAATGCGAGGACACCTGGTGGGTAAAAATGGCCTTGCGGCCTTTTATTAACGAAATAAAATAAAATATTATTTTAAATAATCTTTTAACCATAATTATAAAATATATCAACAGAACAACAAGTAAACGGATACTAGAAAAACGTATGCTAGTCCCTGACGACCCCATCTTAATTTTATTATTGAGCCTGCAGCCCCTGTTAAAAGCATTACGCTAATTTGACCGCAGACCCCCACTTACTAACGGTTACTGACTGCCATCAGCGCAGCCATCAGGACTCCATCTCTGGGATGGGTCCCACCTTTAAGCAATTTTCTATATATATATATAATTATATATAGCCAAAACTGTCGCCAAGGACCCACGCCTAACCAAACCTGTATGTCCAACGTGAACTCAAAAACATTAGGGAGGGAGGGCGGGAAATTCTCTATCTCCTGCTGACCCCTCGACGAACTGGTGACTCCACCCTGAACTGAAACTTATTTATAACACTCCACCCCTCTGCAAGCTGACCAATAAGGTAAGTGCAGACAACTTTTTACCTTGTGACAAACTTAACCCTTTCCTACTTCTGTTCCTAGCACCCAGTCATGTATGTACTTTGCCTGCGCTGCGCTTCTGCTGCGTACATGTCTTGACTAGGGTAGCCAGATAACTTACTACCCCCATAAAGACATAACATGACCATACCTGAAATAAATGCGAGGACACCTGGTGGGTAAAAATGGCCTTGCGGCCTTTTATTAACGAAATAAAATAAAATATTATTTTAAATAATCTTTTAACCATAATATAAAATATATCAACAGAACAACAAGTAAACGGATACTAGAAAAACGTATGCTAGTCCCTGACGACCCCATCTTAATTTTATTATTGAGCCTGCAGCCCCTGTTAAAAGCATTACGCTAATTTGACCGCAGACCCCCACTTACTAACGGTTACTGACTGCCATCAGCGCAGCCATCAGGACTCCATCTCTGGGATGGGTCCCACCTTTAAGCAATTTTCTATATATATATATAATTATATATAGCCAAAACTGTCGCCAAGGACCCACGCCACAGCGGCACAACTGTGAACCCTCACATTTGTGCCCGCCGCCACGCCAAAAAAAGCACGTTGGATGCCATCCTCCAACCCCAAAGCCCAAAGGTCACTACCCACTGGGTTAAGATGCACCCCGTCCGCCCTGAGATACCTCCAGGTGTCCACACAAGTTCCCAATGCCGAACGACCACTCCCCCATTGCGGGCTATAAAACTCTCAACCTCCTTATTAAACTTAATGCGTGTCTTGTTCAGGCTCCCCCGAGCGGGCCCCCTCTCCAGGACATGCGGCACACAATGTCGGACCAAACAATAGTCATGTCCGGGAAAGAAGACCACAGCTGAAAGAAATCCCACCGGATATCTTTTATCATTTTTCTCATGGGCCTAACGCATAAGTCGTGGCCCCCTACATGTAAAAACAGGATATACGGGGCCCTTTCTACGCGAGCAAACTGGTGAACCTAGGGGACCACCCTACGCCACCTAATCCCGGGAAGGCCTATTCCCCTGACCAACCCATCCTACCTGTCCAACCTCAGCTGCCTACCATTAGGCCTGACATCAGCCCTCCTGGACTCCCAAAAAAAAAAACGTAGGAGTGTACCCATGATCCACCCGAGACATATGGGGGGATCTGAAGAGACAAAATAAAATCATGCCCAGCAAACATCAAACCAACAGATGCTAAATGCAGGTATAACAGTTCACAACAAATGAGGTCTAACATAGATTCGGTACCTGGAGTACTCCCACCTGCCTACTCTTTATCACGTCCCCGGGAAGCCCCCCCGGGATGTCTCCGTAGCCGCCCCAATCCTGAATGAATGGCTGCATATTTCAATGGGGGGAAAAACACCCACCCCTCAGCACTTGCGAAAAACAAAAAAAACGCCGTGAATTGGAACCTGGAGAGACACGAGCCATCCTGATGAACGAAGAAACCCCCCCCCCCCCCTTGGGGGGCGAACGTCCCAAAAACTACGAAAGGGCCGCTACCGGGCAAGTATCGTTACCCCGCTATGCGCGTAGATGGAGAGACCAACTCTCCTATCCGTAAGGCCCCGAAGAATGCCACCACGAAGACCACCCTAAACAAAATTAGTTCAAAAACTGACATACATACCTCACTAAGTACCGCCACAAATTATTTATTTATTTATTTATTTTTTCTTCAGCACCGCAAGCGACACCAGGCGCCTGGAATCCTGTTTGCGTGACCCTCTCCTATATCCCATCAAAGCCCTGCGCCCCCAAAACCTTTGTGGCATCCTGCCTTCCCTTCAACTGGAACAGAAAGGCCAGCGCGGTCATTTCCTTACTGATGGCGGACGCAGAGACCCCCTATGTATAGTTTTAACAAATGAAATATAACACCCTCGTCTGCACGTCCCCTGGTACCTCCGACCCGTCAACCTCCTCCTCCAAAGCCGCGTACACAAAGGCATTTTACCGCAAACAACTGAGCATCAGGTGTCTCAACAACCTGACCACCGGCGGTGATGAGGCCGATATGTTGTTCATCGCCCACACCACCCCCATGTTGTCGCAGTTAAATCTAACCTTCTTGTTGCTCAACTCCTGTCCCCACAACTCCACAGCCAATACGACGGGGAAAAGTTCCAACAACGCCAAATTGCCCAGGAAACCCGCCGACCTCCCACTCTCCGGCCACGGACCCGCACTCCACTTCCCTTGACAGTAGGCTCCATACCCCCCGGACCCTGGCGCGTCCGTGAGTAGCTCCAAGTCAGCGTTGCTGACCAGGCCCTCCTGCCAAATAGCCTTGCCGTTAAAAGAGGCCAAAAAGCTATCCCAAATTTCCAAATCTTCCTGCCGTTCCCTGGTCAAACTACCAAAATGATTGGGCATCCTAACCCCCGCCGTGGCCGCCGCCAGACGCCTGCAGAATATGCGTCCCATGGGAATGATGCGACATTCAAAGTTTAACTTACCTAAAAGGGGCTGAACCTCCCTCAACTTCAACTTGCGTCGCCGACTGGCCATACATACCTACTTCCGTAGTGCCACCAACTTCTCCTCAGGCAACCTACACTCCATGTCCATGGAATCCATGGTGATACCCAAAAAGATCAACTCCGCCAAATGCTGCACAGTACTCAGCAAGAGACCGCAACACCGCGAATCTGGCGGCCCGATGCAAAGAAAAACCGTCCACGTAGTGGATGATTGAGCTAACCCCTGCGACTTCCCTAACTGACCACTCAAAAACGAGCTAAATGCCTCAAACAAGGCGTAGGAAACCGAACAACCCATTGGCAAGCACCGGTCGACAAAATAATCCCCTTGCCAACAACACCCCAGTAAATGAATGCTCCCCGGATGCACTAGCCACAAGCGGAAAGCCGATTCCACATCAGTTTTAGCCATCAGTGCACCCCTCCCGTGTTTCCTCACCCAAGCCACAGCTGCATCAAAACGGTGTATAGGTTACCGCACAATCCTGCGGGTCGATACCATCGTTTTCTGAGCCGCCCTTCGGGTAGGACAGATGATGAATCATCCGAAACTGACCCTGCTCTTTCTTTGGAACCATACCCAACGGGGAAACCACTAAACCAGGCACCGGAGGGGCCAACAACGGCCCCGCCATGAGCCCTAAAGACACTTCCTTGGCCAATTCCGCCGACACTATCTCCAGGTGTAAACGCGCCGATTGTAAATTCTGCGCCACCGGAGGGACCTCCCGGAGGGAACTCGGGATCCTAAAACCCATACTAAACCCCTCCTCCAATAGGCGCGCCGCCTCCCGATCCGGATACCTACTTAGAAAAGGCAGCATCCTTGCCAAGGTCACCGGCGTCACTCCTTTTGTCAGCTGGATCCCCTGTTCTACCTTTGCCTTGTGTAAAACACTTCGTGAATGGGTGGAATCCGCTGCACCCCGAGCACTCGTGCTTGTATCTACACGAGCTCCCATATCGACAAGTTCCTTCATTGAACTGCCAGCAAACTCCTTTTTTCTTAAGGGCCGGCGATCCTGTGGAAGAGGCGCCGCCGGCCCCCCCTGGAAAAAACTGGCCACCCGCCCTGGATGACGTCATCAACTTCATCCAAAGGCTGATGTCCTTGTGGTCCCACCGAATTGACGGGCGCACCGCTTTTCGCTGACGAAATTGCTCGTCATACCGAAGCCATGCCAGCCCCCCATAAACCCTGTGGGCCTCGCTAATGGCTTCCAGGTAGCAGAAAAGGGGCGAACAGTTTTCTGGCGCTTTTTCCCCGATCACGCTGGCAAGGATCGCAAATGCCTGCAACCAATTTGCGAACGTGCGGGGAATCAGCCTGTACCTACGCTTCTCTTCCTCATCTTTTTTGCTCTCATCTGGTTTTACCCGGTCTAAATTAAATTTTTCTATCCGGACACCCTCGCCGCCTCCTGGGGGTCTTCCAACAGCTCTCCCTCCTCCAAACCGCTGTTGTCCTCCTCTTCCAGGTGCTGTGGGCATCTCTCCTCTGTCCGGATGGATCCTGGCCTGGACACTGCAATTTGTGAGGGGAACTATTATCAAATGAATTTGTAACAGACTAGAAAAAACTAAATTTACAAATGTGAATTGAAGTTTTGCCAACATACTGTATACTTCCTGCTATTTTAGATAACTTTGAATACTATGATGGCATATGTGATTGGCTTTACTCTTATCTGAGTCCCAATCTTTTCTTCCCTTTAAATATATTTTAATTTGAGAATTACTATAAAATAACAAGAACAAGATAACATTAGATTGGATTACATTAGACACTGTATGACATTAAATATGTATGTTAGATGCATGAATAAAAGACAGCTGAACTGTTAACCGCTTCAGCCTCAGAAGATTTTACCCCCTTCCTGACCAGAGCACTTTTTGCGATTCGGCACTGCCTCCCTTTAACTCACAATTGCGCGGTCGTGTGATGTTGCACCCAAACAAAATTGACGTCCTTATTTCCCCACAAATATAGCTTTCTTTTGATGGTATATGACAGAGATATGCAATTAGCGGACCTCCAGCTGTTGCAAAACTACAAGTCCCATCATGCCTCTGCCTCTGGGTGTCATGCTTGTGGCAGTCAGAGTCTTGCTATGCCTCATGGGACTTGTAGTTCTGCAACAGCTGGAGGTCCGCTAATTGCATATTTCTGGTATATGATCACCTCTGCGGTTTTTATTTTTTGCGCTATAAACCAAAAAAGAGCGACAATTTTGAAAAAAAACACAATATTTTTTTACTTTTTGCTATACTAAATATGCCCCAAAAATATATATAAAAAAAATTTTTTTCCTCAGTTTAGGCCGATATGTATTCTACATATTTTTGGTAAAAAAAATCGCAAAAAGCATATATTGATTGATTGGTTTGTGCAAAAGTTATAGCATCTACAAAACAGGGGATAGTTTTATGGCATTTTTATATCTTTTTTTTTTTTTTAAAAGATTTTTATTTGCCAAGTGTACATACATATCAAGATCACAATATATCACTGAAAATGCATATCTTGTTACCGGGGTAACATCCAGATACATAGTGTACAAATAATCGTTAATGGTTATACATTTCCAAACTTTCTTTAAGTCATACCTTTAGCAATTTTTTATTTTTTTTAAATAAACAAACCAGTGTACAGTACATCATGATAGATGCAACATGCATTCTCCAGAGATATTAGATATCACGAGTATATGCTAAGGTATACTAGAAACTTCCCATAACCTTTAGTTTTTGTGCTGTGTGCTGCCGCTCACCCCCCCCCCCCCCCCCCCCCCATCAGGTAACCCCTTATTCACTATGCTTTATTTTTAATTTTATTCACATGTCAGATTGTGCAGTTTCGGTTGCTGCAATCCATTTACCCCAGACCTAATTAAATTTCTTAGGGCATCCTCTGGATTCTTAGGTCATTTTATACAGGGTAACATTGGCATTCACTAATCCCTTCCATGCGTTCAGAGTGAGGTAGTCTCTTCTAATCCAGTTAAGAGCAATTCATTTCCTAACATAATAGAACAGCAATCTTAATGGTAATCGTAGCCCTAGAAGTGGGCTGCAAATGTTAGGTAGGTCCAACGTATCAGCTATGAATTGGGTCACTTGAGACCATAAAGGTCTTATCCTGTCACATTCCCAGACCATATGTATAAAGGAACCTTCTGCAACTAGACATTTATGGCAAATGGGGTTGTCTCTCCTTCCCATTTTGTATAGCCTAAGTGGGGTGTAATACATTTGGTGTAGGTATCTGAGTTGTATCAGTTTGTCCCTGGCGGAAATAACTATGGGAAGATATGAGTTTAAAACTTCCTCCCATTGTTCCTCTGTAATTTCTGGTATAATCTCAGTCCATTTTTCTTTAATTTTCCTTTCTTTTGGGAGTATTTTTTCAGTAAGTGTGTTATAGTAAGTGGATACTAGTTTCATGTGTTCTGGATGGGCAAGGAGTCTTTCCATTTTAGAGTTCACAAGGGATACTGGTCCTGCTCCAAACTGAGCTTGCGCAGCATGTCTCAGTCTGTTAAATTGGTATTCCCATGTTTTAGGAATTTCAAGGTCTCTTTTCAGCTGTACAAACGATTTGAAATCCCCCTTATCATCATATAATTGATGCAAATACGTAAGTCCAAATTTGGCCCATCTACAGTATGTCCATCCTCCAGATGGAAAAAGTCCTTCAAACATGGGTTAAGCCATAATGGAGAATTACGGGATAGCTGAAGAGGATTGTCCATTATGTGTTTTATACAGATTCCCAGGATCCTCTTAGCAGATTTGAGCATTTCTTTTCCTCTGTCAGTGGGTGTCACCCCTCTGAAAAAGAAGTTTAATAGGGTTTCATAGGAAGTTACCACCGCAGCCTCGACTGCCAGTGCCGCATTGTTCAACTGTGGGAACATTCGCCAGTGAATATGTACTAGTTGTGAGGCTAGGTAGTATAGGCGGATATCGGGTACCGCCAATCCACCTCTCCTCACCAGCAGTTGTAGAAGCTCTAGGGAGATTCTAGCTGCCCCATTACCCCACAAGAAGGAAGTCAGCAACGAGTTAATATGTCTGAATGTCTTTTTTGGGATATAAGTTGGGGCATTAGAGAGAACATAAAGAAATTTGGGGAGGAAAATCATTTTAAATAGGTTAGCTCTCCCAAAGAGTCTAAGTGGCAAGTCTTTCCATTTCTGTATCCTATCTTGGAATGTTGTAATCACTGGCTATAAGTTTGCCTCAGCGAATGAATCCACTGGAAGCTGGATCCTTATTCCCAAATATTTAAAGCTCGGAACAATGGTCAACGGGCAGTGATTGGGAAGAGACAAATTTGGTTGAGGGTCCAGAGGAAAGAGAGCTAATTTAGTCCAGTTGATGCGGAAGGCATTTTTATTCTTAATTTTCTTTTTTATTAGTAATGGCAGCGATTTTTTTCTATCGGGACTGCGGCATTATGGCGGAGACATCGGACAAATTTGACAAATTTTTGGGACCATTGGCATTAATACAGCGATCAATGCTAAAAAAAATGCATTGAATAATGTAAAAATGTCACTGGCAGTGAAGGGGTTAACACTAGGGGGCAATCAAGGGGTTAATGTGTTCCCTAGTGTGTGTTCTAACTGAAGTGGGCAGGGGACTGTGTAGGGGAGGGGACAGATCGCTGCTCATACTCTGTATGAACAGACGATCTGTCTGTTCTCCCCTCAGAGAACCTGAAACCCGATCCCGGTTCTCCGTGTGTCAGCGGTGATCGCGGGAGCTCGGCAGTGATTATGACCGACAGGCACTCGCATCGGGGTGGGTGGCGAGCACCTCTGGTGGGGGGCGCACGCGACCGCCTCCGGCAGCATGCGCCCCTAGTGACCACAGGGCAAAAGCGACGTTGCATAAGTCGTTTCGCCCAGCCATGCCATTCTGCCACAGTACAACTGCACCGGCTGGTCAGCAAGTGGTTAAAGTGCATTTAAAGCCAAAACATTTAGTGTTGGATTGAGTATGAAAGAATTAGAACCTCATGCCAGGGTTTTATTGCGGTCTGACTTCCAGCTGGAAATATGGCAATATTTGCCCTCCCAATTTGTTCTATTCAGCAGAACAGAAAGCAATGAGAAATTTTACAGTTGTCACTGTGTATTGCCACCCCCAAAGAAGCCCATTGGTTATTTTGGGTTCTCTGTTCTGTGGCTCGGCTCTAAGAGCCACCTCAGCCCCTCTGGCACACCTGGTTAAATAAAAATCACTACAAGCATGTATAGAGACTCAAGAATAAAGAACTTTTACCTGGCTGTGAGCTGCTACCAGGAAAATCGACACATACCCGTTTAGAGATAAATGCACTTTATATGCATTTAATCTATTGGTATAAATTTAGGATAAATGGCAGTAGAACATAAATGAGCACACAGCGTGTACATTTGAACAGTCTGCTAGACAGCATAATAACTAAGCCAAAGTGACCACTAACTGAAATCAATACGGATAATAGCAAATCAGCAATGAACAATGTAAATAAATGTTAAATGCAGTATGTGTGATACTACTACTACTGTGGTTTAGAGCAGTGGTCCCCAACCTTTTTGGCACCGGGGACCGGCTGTGTGCAAGAAAATTGTGCCAAGGCCCGCGCGAGGGGGTAAGCGATTTTTCGCGGGCAATTTTTCAGGGCAATGGCTTGTTTTAGAGCTTTAATCATCCCGGCACCATGGTTGTTATGGTGTCAGCATGATTGAAACGCCTTATTTCTATCATTACATTGTAATTTAAAATGAAATAGTTCAACTCATCATAATGCAGGATCAGTGGGAGCCTTGAGCGTGTCACTTGCCACCATTGATTGTCACTTGCCACTATGCCTGCCAGATGGGGATCTCACTTGCCACTATGCCTGCCACTAGATGGGGCTCTCCCTTGCCACTATGCCTGCCACAAAATGGAGCTGTCCCTTGCCACGCTGCCTGCTACCAGATGGGGATGTCACTTTCCAAGCTAACTGCCATCAGATGGAGATGTCACTTGCCACTGTGCCTGCCACTAGATGGAGATGTCACTTGCCACTATGCATGCCATCAAATGGGGATGTCACTTGCCACGCTGCCTGCTACCAGATGGGAATATCACTTGCCACGCTGCCTGCCAGGATCATGGGGATTGCCACAGTTACCTGGCTGCCACCCAAAAAATAGCAGTTTGTCATGAATTCATTTACATGTAAAATCAACCCCCCCCCCCGGCAGAATTTCAGAGTACTTGCAGCCAGGTACAATGCTGTCAGACTCTCCTCAGTGCGGGTACATTAGCTGCAGGTTAAACACAGGGACATGCGATTGCGAGTGAGAGATGAGAGTGAAGATGCGGGTGGGCGGTGAGAGATGACGTCATTCTCTCTGTTCTGGGTCTGGGTCACGGCTGCAGCTCTGTGTAGAGCAGCCTTCGCTGTGTAGAGCAGCCTGTAAGTAAGGGCAGAACAGCGGTGCGGGCAATGAGAGATGATGTCATCTCTCTCCCCCGCCGCTGCACCGCTGACATTACTTGTCTCCTCCGCGGCCCGGCAGTAGAGGCGCCACGGTCCGGTGTTGGGCCGCGGCCCACAGGTTGGAGACCTCTGGTTTAGAGTACACTCCAATATATTTGCTGGGGTATGGTGCAGCATCTCCCAAAGGGCACCTCATTAAAGCCTCGTACACGTGATCGTATTTTCCACAGACAAAACCTCAGACTTTTGTCTGAAGGCGTGTGCCTGGATTTTGTCTTGCATACAAACAGCAAGGAATTGTCAGCCAACAAACACGAACGTAGTGACGTACTACGTGGTTTTTCAGCTCTTTAGCACCACCCTTTGGGCTCCTTCTGCTAATTTTGTGTTAGTCGAAGTTTGGTGAGTGTTGATTCGCGCTTTTCATTTGACGCTTTTCATTTAGCGCTTTTCAGTTCATTTCTAAACGGCCGTCAACCGGACATGTTGCGGAAATGGAGGAGATAACGTGTTATTTATTATTGGCCTTGGAGTTATTGCTTTGACCAAAGTCCAGTCCTGGAACAGGAGGAGGAGGCGTTCTTGGACCAAAAATTGGTTGCTTTATTAATCGTGACCAATTATGTCATATGCCTTTGCTGCGGGAGCTCCAGGAGAATAATCCAGAGGATTTTTGGAATTGTCTCGGGATGACGGACACCTGCTTTCACCAACTCTTGGCATTGTTGACCCCCTATATTAAGAAGCAGGACACATGCATGCATTTTATTTTAATTTTTGTTTGAATAATAATGATTTGATTTGTTATATTTTATCATAGAATGCACTTTTTGGTTAAGTTCTATTGGCAGATAGCATGACTATATTTATTTGTTTTTTCTTTTTTAATGCACAATAAAAAAAATTGTGGAGAATAATACTTGGCTATGTGTTTTACTTCAAATGACAGTTTGGGAGTAGGCAGTTACAGTGGTGTGAAAAAGTGTTTGCCCCCTTCCTCATTTCCTGTTCCTTTGCATGTTTGTCACACTTAAGTGTTTCGGAACATCGAACCAATTTAAACAATAGTCAAGGACAACACAAGTAAACACAAAATGCAATTTGTAAATGAAGGTGTTTATTATTAAAGGTGAAAAAAAATCCAAACCATCGTGGCCCTGTGTGAAAAAGTGATTGCCCCCCTTGTTAAAACATACTATAACTGTGGTTGTCCACACCTGAGTTCAATTTCTCTAGCCACACCCAGGCCTGATTATTGCCACACCTGTTCACAATCAAGGCATCACTTAAATAGGAGCTGCTTGACACAGTAAGGTCCACCAGAAGATCCTTAAAAGCTACACATCATGCCGAGACCCAAAGAAATTCAGGAACAATTGAGAAAGAAAGTAATTGAGATCTATCAGTCTGGAAAGGGTTATAAAGCCATTTCCAAAGCTTTGGGAATCCAGCAAACCACAGTGAGAGCCATTATCCACAAATGGCGAAGACATGGAACAGTGGTGAACCTTCCCAGGAGTGGCCGGCCGCCCAAAATTACCCCAAGAGCGCAGCGACGACTCATCCAAGAGGTCACAAAAGACCCCACAACAACAACGTCCAAGGAACTGCAGGCCTCACTTGCCTCAGTTAAGGTCAGCGTTCATGCCTCCACCATCAGGAAAAGACTGGGCAAAAATGGCCTGCATGGCAGAGTTCCAAGGAGAAAAGCACTGCTGAGCAAAAAGAACATCAAAGCTCGTCTCAATTTCTCCACAACACATCTTGATGATCCCCAAGACTTTTGGGACAACATTCTGTGGACCAATGAGACAAAAGTGGAACTCTTTGGAAGGTGTGTGTCCAAGTATATCTGGCGTAGAAGGAACACTGCATTTCAGAAAAAGAACATTATACCAACAGTAAAATATGGTGGTGGTAGTGTGATGGTCTGGGGCTGTTTTGCTGCTTCAGGACCTGGAAGACTTGCCGTGATAAAAGGAACTATGAATTCTGCTGTCTACCAAGAGATCCTGAAGGAGAATGTCCGACCATCTGTTCGTGTACTCAAGCTGAAACGAACTTGGGCAGCAGGACAATGATCCTAAACACACCAGCAAGTCCACCACCGAATGGCTGAAGAAAAACAAAATGAAGACTTTGGAGTGGCCTAGCCAAAGTCCTGACCTGAATCCTATTGAGATGTTGTGGTATGACCTTAAAAAGGCCGTTCATGCTCGAAAACCCTCTAATGTAACTGAATTAGGACAATTCTGCAAAGATGAGTGGGCCAAAATTCCTCCAGGACGCTGTAAAAGCCTCATTGCACGTTATCGCAAACGCTTGGTTGCAGTTGATGCTGCTAAGGGTGGCCCAACCAGTTATTAGGTTTAGGGGGCAATCACTTTTTCACACAGGGCCATGATGGTTTGGATTTTTTTTCACCTTTAATAATAAACACCTTCATTTACAAATTGCATTTTGTGTTTACTTGTGTTGTCCTTGACTATTGTTTAAATTGGTTTGATGTTTCGAAACACTTAAGTGTGACAAACATGCAAAGGAACAGGAAATGAGGAAGGGGGCAAACACTTTTTCACACCACTGTACATTTAAAAAAACAATGTAAAATTGACAAGGGACACCAACATAGTTGTATCTTTGATCTTAAAAACTAAAGAATAATGGTGTTGTGTTAAAAAAAAGCATAATAATATTATTCTTGATATCACTAGAAAAAAAAAAAGCCTTTGAAAATTTGTTTGCAATAACTCCATCAGTAGCACCAGCTCAGCAGCTTCAGTATTATCCCAATAAAGAAGAAGAGAATGTGTGCTGCATTTCGAGATTTCATAATTTGCCACGTCAGGAATGTTAATTCTCCATTACGAACGCTAGTTTACAAGACCGACCACTTCTGGCTCATCCTTGCTTCCGAGAATGCGTGTTTGTACTTTGGACTTTTGTCCGACGGACTTGTGTACACACGCTCAGAAAATCCGACAACAGACATTTGTCCGTGGAAAATTTTCAAACCTGCCATCCAACATTTGTCCACGGAAAATCCGACAACAATGGATCGAACAAACGGTCAGAGTTTCCACCAACATCCTGTCATCACACATTTCCCGTCGGAAAATCTGATTGTGTGTAACTAAGCAAAGGGGCAAAAGGTCTCTGGGTAGCAACTGGTAAGGGGCAGTCTTTAGTCCTGAATCTTCAGCCAGATAAACGTTGGGACCCTGTAACCATTGACACTCTTTAGGGAGGTCAACAAGGCCTACAGACTATAGCCATATAGAAGCTGGTTAGGTAGTTCCTAAAGGCTCATTGGGGTAGCAAGTAATAGCTGCAAGGCCCTCCCACCGGACCTAGTGAATCAACAGAAGTGGTGCCTCTGGATAGGAGTCTCCTCTGGGTTGCCTGTGGCGACTCCTGCAGACAGTGCAGCAGGTCTATATCTTGGCAGTGGCTTTGGATCTCCACACTCATGTCACAGCTCTGCATGGTATGGTTTCCAGTGACACAGTTTCAATATATCTCTCTCTTTGTAAAGGCAGCCAGCAACATGGCCCTCTCACTCTCGCTATCTCCCCCACATGGAACTCCAGTAAATTTTGCCCGGGCAAAACATCTTGCTCTCTCCTCCCTGTAAATCAGGGCTCTTTTGGAATTCATCTGTCCCCATTTGCTTGTGTAGCAGGGAGCTGGCTATCTTACCTGCAGTATCTTAACACACTCAGTGAGACTGTTTCCCTCTAGCGCCAGCTAAGACTCTGTGTCAGCACAGCCTGTCAGCAGAGCGATTACCTCCACAGAGCAAAGCATACAGGGAATTGTAGTCCCAGCACTCAAGTTTCACATTCAGATTGAACTGTATGGAACTACAAGTGCCAGCATGCTATTTGGGAAAAGATACTAGAGACTCCATCTTGCTGATCTGAGGAGTTTTTCAGTCACTGCGAGGCAGGACAAGAGACTGGACTTAGGGGAGAGGTGCTGCCTCCCAGGTATGTCCACTGCATGATTTCAGGCATCCATAGCCAGTCAGGACATTCAGCCTGAGAGAGGGGGATCCCAGTTGCATATTCAGGCGTACCTGCACCGACAGTGAAGCGTCCCAGCGTGAGGTGACCAGCCAGGTCATCAGAAGAGCCTGCCTGTTCCAGGACGATCGTTTGGGCCTTGACCACAGGATTTGGTGAGGGGGCATTTGCTCATTTGCAAGGAACAAGGAAATGCTGTAAATGCCAGTAAAAACTTGGCTGTGCCAGTAAATTTTGGTTGTCGTGTCAGTAAATTTCAATCTGGTAGGTTGGCAACACTGCTTCAGGATATGCACATATCACCACACTGTCTACTGAAACTTCACTGAGCAACCTCTGATCATACAGCTTGGTCTGTGTCAGCAGCGCTGAATTAAGGACTGCTTTTGGCTAATCTATGCTAATGTATCTACAGTCTACAACACACTGGTTCATTCTCCACAAATAGTCCTTTCCAAGGAATGCAGACGTCTGTCTAAATTGTGGAGGAGTAGGTCGCTACTAGCGAGAATGTCCTAGTTCGCCGAGGTAGATGGAAGACTGGCATGGACCACAGAGAAGTGACCCAAGGATGGTGAGAAGGCCTGGGTCTTCAAGAAGAACTTTCACTGATTCTGCAAGAGAACATTGGAGGACACCTGCAGTTTATGCCGTTTCAGTGAGGAATCGGCCTCCAAAACAACGCCAGAAATGGACTTCTCAACTCCGGAAGCCGAAGGAAGCACGAGTTCAGTAACACCAACCTGCTGTTCCAGATGCTCCTACAAAGCCTCCTGCCCAGTTGGTAGGCCCTTTGCCTATAGTGCCTGTTTTGATGGAAGGAATCTATACGAGGGCCATTCATGATTCAGGTGCTCAGGTTACTTTGCTGACCATAGACTTTAACAAGAGGTATTTGTCATATATGCCCCTAGAAAAGATGGAAGATATAGAGATCTAGGGTATTCAGATGGAGGATTACCCTTGTGATGGCTACCTGTGGATCATGTGATCCATTGAGGGTTGGAAATAGGGATAGGCGAACGGTTTGGCCCAAGCATAAGTTTGGGCTGAACATTCGCTGATCGGACGTCCGACGAACAGCCGAACAAATGGGTAGTTCAACAATTTGTTCGGCCCCCTGAACCGACCACAATGCATTATGGGGCTGAATGGTGCATTGCAAGCCCTTATTGGCTGAAGCAGTGAAAGCTTCGGCCAATCAGGGCACAAAGCACTGTCAGAGTCATGATTGGACACTGTCATCATGAGTTGTTTATCCAATCATGGCTCATTCCAGCCCCACAGTATAAAAGTATTCTTTCAATGGCAGCCATTTTCAGTGTGATTTTGGCGTGGAGAGAGATAGAACAGGTCTCTGTTCAGTGTTGTTAGTCGGCATGCTATAGTTTAGTGTCAGTCTAGGGATAGTGTGAGTGTAGTGAGGAGGACCATCATTCAGCTTTGCATAGTGTGCAGCTAGAGTAGGGACAGCTCATATAGTTTCAGTGTAGTGTAGTGAGACTGTGTTAGTAATCTTGACATTAGTGTATAGCTAGAATAGGGACAGTTTAGATAGCGTCAGTGTAGTGATGGTTGAACACCGTCTATTTGATTGCGTTACTTCCAGTTTAACGCCATTTACTTCTGTGTGCGTTACTGCCAGTTTAACGCCATTTACTTCTGTGTGTGTTACTGCCAGTTTAATTCCTTATCGTACATTTTCTCTTTCACACAACACATCTAGATTTTTTTTAAGGTAGACATACTGTAGTACTACATAGATTATAGTAGGTCTAAAACAATTGCACAATCAGATTGTTATGTATTTGGCCACCTTTCCCAGATACCAATGTGAAGTTAGTGGTGTTATGTTTCCTGGGTCAGAGATGGGCTTCTAGACACTCAAGAGCTCCAATTAGGGCAATGCAGGAGGAAGAGGAGCTGTGGGCAGATAGTTCCAATACTAGAGAAGACAGCAGTAGTTGAGCAAGGTTTTGTAACTGATCCTTTTCCTCACCAAGAATACTCATTCAGGACTATCTTGTGCTGCCCTGTAGATATTAAATCATTGCCTAATCCAACAACAAATACTGCATTGGAAGAGTGCTGATTACTCTCTCAGGGGCTTAAATAGAAAACGCACAAGTCTAGTATAAGTATTTTTTATAAACCTTTAATAAAGTTAAAGTGTTTGTTACCCCAACACATCATATTCCTGATCTCTGCCTGCTGTACCATGTACTGGTATGCAAAAGTATCCTGTTCTCTTCGTATTGCTTCCTTTGTGTGAAATCCCTGGTGTTCCTGCTAGTCCCCTTGCTTTCCTATTATAAACTGACCACACTAAGCAGGAGAGCACATCTTGTCAGTTCTCTAGCTATGCTGGAAACTCAGCCTGCTCTCTTCCAATGCTCTTATGTAGCTGAGAGCAGAGGGAATGTGATCACTTATAAAATGAAGAGACTAGGGTAACTATAAGGTTTAATTTTTAATCTATACAAAAATGTTTTGCTTTTCATTTCAATTTATTTTAAACTGAATTAGTTTTTTTTTCAAGGTGATCATTTACAATCACTTTAAGTATTGCTCTCATATATAAGTATAAATACACTGGGCATGTATTAATGTACCAGTCTGAGTTTTGCTATTTTCTTCCATGGTTATCTCCTGTGGTCATTCTTTTGCTGGAAGTTGGAGACCCTCTAATCTTTTACAGTATTTGTATATTATCTGCTTTACCATTAGTGTATTTTTTCTAGCATTTTGTTGTCTTTTACTCCTTTTTTATATTGCATATCCATTTTTTTTTTGTTTATTTGCAAAGGCTATTAGAAGAAATAGGACAAAAAGTTTCTGTTGTTTCCCCTGGCAACTATCAGTGAGCACAATTAGGTCTTTATATTTCTTACTATCCAAGGGAACTGTTACTGCAGTGGGGTTCCAGTAACACCTGGGCATTGCAGGTACAGTGCATTGAAGGAAAAATCCTCTTTGCTGCATCTTTAATTTCCCGTAAAATTTACATTATACCGTATACGGTAATGAAGTCAAATGGTGTAAAATGCACTACACCTACAATATGCCACACCCCCAATTCCATATAGCAAATACGTGTGAATAGGGCCTTAGAGGCAAATTATTGGCTAATCTTTTTTTAAAAAGATCCCCGAAAGGTGGAATAAAAAAAAAAAAAAGGAGCTGTAGCTGCAATTCTCACCCCCTCTCTGTTGCTGCCCCTGCAGAAATAATTTTTTGCTTTTAGATGGCTGAGGACATACCATGAGTGCAGGGTATCATGGACTTGCCCCCTAAGGGGATGTCATCTCAGTGCATTGCACTGACAGTGTAATGATACAGAGAGTGTTGTTGACACCATCATGTCAAAGACCCTATCTCTATTGAGGACCGCTGGCAAAGTGTAAAAGTACCCCCTATGTCACATGACCTACAAGAAGATATCTACAAAAAATGTAAAAATAATTAATAGCAAAAAAAAACTACTAAGAAGCCTCAAGGGGGTGGGGGGACAGCAGTGGGGGTGCGGAATGAGTGCTAATAAGACACATCGATTTATTACCAATGGGGTCATGGAAATGTCTCTTACAAGGTGCAACCTGCTATATCCATTTTAAAAATGTCTGAATATGTGTTGACCTTTTTTCAGATATACAGCCTTCATCAAGACCTTCATTGAAACCGCTGAACAGTTCTTCATGGTGGGGCACAAAGTCAACTATTATGTGTTTACAGACCGTGCTAATAACATTTCCAATTTCACTCTCTCTGAGGGGAGGCAGTTGGTCATCTTGGAAGTTCCCAGTTATAAACGATGGCAGGAAGTGTCCATGAGGCGCATGGAGATGATCCGTGATTTTGCATATCAACGTTTCTACAAAGAAGTGGATTATTTGGTTTGTGTGGATGTAGACATGAGGTTCAGTGACTTTGTTGGGGTGGAAATATTAAGTGATGTATTTGGCACATTACATCCTGGTTTTTACAATGCACAACGTGGCCGTTTCACTTACGAGCGAAGACAGCAGTCAACAGCTTACATTCCTACAGATGAGGGGGACTTTTATTATGCAGGAGGGTATTTTGGCGGTACAGTGGAAGAAGTCTACAAATTGACCACTTTCTGCCATAACGCCATGATGACTGATAAGAACAACAGTATCGAAGCCATCTGGCATGATGAAAGCTACCTGAATAAGTATTTTCTTTACCACAAGCCAACCAAGATCCTGTCCCCAGAATATCTGTGGGACAATGGCTTTGTTGTTCCACAGTTCCTCAAGAGAAGACGGTTTGTTGCCGTTCCCAAAAATCACAATGCAATTAGGAACAAAAGGGCATTGCAGAAGAATCCTGGATACTAAAAAGTTGGGATTTTAAAATGATTGTAAAATTATTGTATCAAATTGTGTTTGCAATCAAAGAATTCCACACATTTAAAATTGTTAGGGTAAGAGGTTTGTTAATACATACATACACATGAACCTGCTGTTACCACGGTCTGCCTCTACTTAAAGACTCATGCCAAGAGTATGTTCTTGGAGGAAGGAATGTTTGCTGCTGGAGAACCCTACCTTACCTCACTTTGCCCCCTTCCTACCCAAAAACTGTTGCTATGAAATGTTATTTTCTTTGTTCAAGAGAAGCACAAAGTGTTTGTTTTTCTTTTTTTTTTTTTGCTGGTTTCTCTTAATTATAGAAAGGGATAATGCCAACAAACTTGCAGAATGATTTACCTTTTGTGTTGTATCTAAAGTGGAACTGACACAACAGCATGCAAACTTTGCTCACTGCTTTCTTCCTGTCCCTCTGATTTACCCCATTATAAGTATATGCACAAGACACCTATGGATTTATTTGGTGTGTTTCCATCTTCTTTTGTACAAGTTTTTTTAGCCTTACTACTGTCTACAGAGATGATTTAACAAGTCAAAAGACACTTTTAAATGAGTGACAAGCTATCCTTTATGTATAAGATTTTGCAAGCAGCTAGTTAAAGCAGAACTCCAGCCAGCAATTATCTCCCCCACCCCTTTTTCTTGGTCAATGCAAGTTATTCTTAAAAAGAACACTAAAACCTTTTAAACAGACTATAAAGTTGTGGTCACGTGACCACTCTGACCCTACTTCCCCCATTGTTCTCCGGATGGGTGGACAGCAGCAGCTCTCAACCTGCTGCCATGAGTAGTGTGGAGAGCAATGGTGGTGGGGCATCGTCAAAACTGTGTAACGAGACAAGAAATGGCTATGTGATACTTACTGTTGCAAAGCTGGAAGTTTAATCCATGACATTGATGAATTGACTAAATGAAGCTCTCATGCAAACAAGGTGAGTCAGGGTCACCATACCCTGTGCTAACCCACCTAGGTAGTACATTTTACTGGAGTTCCTCTTTAAACTTGGTTTTGCTTTTTAGCCACCTTGGTCTCCAATACTAAATTTATTTTTCATAAACTGAAAACCATAAAAACCTTTATATAAGTATGGCACCAAAAGGAATCTTTTCCCAACAGTGATTAAAATTCAGAGTTGCTCACGTCTAATGTACCATAAACTGTGGTTAACCATCCC
This sequence comes from Lithobates sylvaticus, assembly GCA_028564925.1. Lineage (NCBI taxonomy): Eukaryota > Metazoa > Chordata > Amphibia > Anura > Ranidae > Lithobates > Lithobates sylvaticus. Next base: position 100,465,341 of record CM053033.1, on the reverse strand, counting down.
AGCCATTAATTCTGGGAACCATCCAGCCATGAACTATGAGAATTATCCAGTCACAAACTATAGGAAACTATCCAACCACCCCATTCAGTGGGACGTTCCCTGGCACACAACATTTCTAATGTTATGGGTAACATTTCTGGAAGTATTTACTTTCTCTGACCCCATTGGTGAGATTTTCCCTTAGTACTTGTCCTTGTGACACTGATGCCAATCCTAGAAATGAAGGGTTAGGATGTCACAATAAAGCACAATAAACCAATGTCAGAAATTCTAACCCTTTCTTTCTTTTTGTTTGCATGTGTCCTGACAGGAAGTGAGGATAAATTTACCTAATGGGGACAAAAAAACAAACAAACGAATTTTATATATTTTGTATAGAAAATATATTAAAAGGTGTTATCTAGAGTTGTGATTTAATCACTAAATTTTACTATAAGTAGGACTTCAGAAGCAATCAGTTGCTAGAACTTCAGCACACCAAATGTGTTTGAGGTATTTTTTTCTGCCAAAGGACTTGTAATTCTGTGTAACTAGTATTGTAATTTAAAGTGTTACTAAACCCACAACAGTAAAATGAGTCTGTGTATGCAGTAAAGCATGCTTTTATACTCACTGTGGAACCTAAAGGGTTAATTCTCTGCATTGTGTAAAAAAAGCTGTTTAACCCTATCTCCTCTTATTCTCCCCTTCTTTTACAGTCCCCAATCCATCTGCTGATAGCACAGAGCCCTAAGAGGCCCTCTGCACATGCTCAGTTTGGTGTGTATTATTAGAGAGTTTTTTTTTTTTTTGGGAGGGTGCATGTAATCAGCACAGGGGAAAAGTATAGCTAAACGAAAACCACCTATAGGGATAATGCTGGAAACCTTTGCCACATCCACGTACAAAAGAGAAAATTGCAAAAGGGGGTGCCCCCGGGGGATTTTATAGGCAAAGGATGTTAACCAGAAAAGGGAGTAACAAGCATATAAAAATATACAAAATGTATTAAATACAAAACAGTAGTAAAGTAGGTACATGGGGTATGTAAACCTAAAAACAAATTAGTCAGACTGGATAGTTACATAACAGCTATATGCCAAAACACACAGTTGATCTCATGGTAGGAGGTCAAATGGAGTGCATGTGCATAGAAGTCCCAACATGTTTCGGAATACAGGTATGAGTAATAAATTCCTTCTTCAGGGGCTGATTAGAAACCAGCTGTTTTTTGTCTGATAACAAAATAACAAAGATATCAAAAAGATGAGAAAATGAACAAATGTACAAATGTGAGAACACAGTAGGTAATAGCATGGCATATATATATGGCACGTAGTAAAGCAAGTGATACTTACAATATAACTATCTTTAGCGAATTAAAGTGCAAATCAAGATTCACATGAAGTAGGGGCTTCAATCCCTAGAATGCCCCATCGCATAAGACAATGCTTTGGATATTGGCTGGTGGGCTTGGTATGCGGCCCCACAGCACCGATGATGTACGGTTGCTGGTGACAAAACGATTGAGTTGTGTGGCGTAAGTGAGATAAGAAGCATCCCTGCCGGCATAGAAAACACCAGGGCCCACAAGGATCGACCACAGATGTGGGGACGAGTGTAGCACAAAAAATATAAATGTGTCTGTATGAGAACATAACATACTCAATTGAGGGGGGTATGCAATATTATGTGAGTGTAGGTGCGTCGCTATATCATACAAGTGCACACACGGGGGTGCAACAACAAAGTCTGTCATAGTACTTACAATGGCCGTTTGGTATAGGTATCTCAAGTGTGGAGTGCTGTGCAGTCCTAGCTGTGCAGCAGTAAATGATTAAGCTTACCTGGCTTATACTTACCTGGTTTGGGTGTGTTATTTTGATATCACTACATGTGGTATAAGCTTGATGACCACTGACATAAATAATTTGAGAGGGGGGAACTGTCGGGGAGCAAAAATAGCCAAAATTTGATAAAGGAGTCTGTAACAATAGTATAAAGAAAATATCCAGAGTGGATAATGAAAAGTGGGAGAAGGAGAAACATGAAGATGGAGGGGAGACATGGGGAGGAAAAGGGAAAGAGATGTGGAACCAATATGGAAATTCTACCTCTGTGGTCAGTTGAAAGGACTAATTACTATTCCTGATCATATGTATGGATGGGTAAATTGTCAGTATGCCTACATCGGTGGATATGTTTGGTGATATGGGTTCACATGTCCCTTTCAAACCCTGTAAAAAAGGGCTTCAAATTGAAGGCCTCTTAGAGGCCTGGTGGGGAGGTGGCATTTAAATCAGAAATCCAACTCAGCTCACCCTGTAGGAGGAGCTTATTAACCGCTTGCCGACTGCTGCACACAGATGTACATCGGCAGAATGGCACAGGCAGGCAGATGGGCGTACCTGTACATCCCTTTGAATTTGTGACCTATCGGGCGCGCGCCGGGTCTCGGGAACTCGATTGCGGTGAGGAGAGGCAGAACAGGTAGATGCCTTTGTAAACAAGGCATTTCCCTGTTCTGCCTAGTGACATGACAGGGATCTACTGCTCCCTGTTATCGGGAGCAGTGATCACTGTCATGTCAGTGGTAGCCCATCCCCCTACAGTTAGAACACCTCTCTAGGACACACTTAACCCCTTAATTGCCCCCTAGTGTTTAACCCCTTCCTTGCCAGTGTCATTTACACAGTAATCAGTGCATTTTTATAGCACTGATCGCTGTATAAATGACAATGGTCCCAAAATAGTGTCAAAAGTGTACAATGTGTCCGCCATAATGTCGCAGTCACGATAAAAATCACAGATCGCCTCCATTACTAATAAAAAAAATGAATAATAAAAATGCCATAAATCTATCCCCTATTTTGTAGACGCTATAACTTTTGCTAAAACCAATCAATATACGCTTATTGCGATTTTTTTTTACCAAGAATATGTAGAAGAATACATATCGGCCTAAACTGGGAAAGAAATTATTTTTTTTTATATATTTTTGGGGATATTTATTATAGCAAAAAGTAAAAAATATTTGCTCTTTTTTGTTAATAGCACAAATAAAAGGTAATCAAATACCACCAAATGAAATCTCTATTTGTGGGAATAAAAGGACGTCAATTTTGTTTGGGCACAACATTGCACGACCGCGCAATTGTCAACTAAAGCGACGCAGTGCAGAATCGCAAAAAATGCTCTGGTCAGGAAGGGGGTAAAATCTTTTAGGGCTGAAGTGGTTAAAGTCCCCTCCTCGAGGACTGGGGTGTATCCGGTCCAAAACCAAAATGGACACCCTTGGAAAATAACCACTGTGGGTTTGTGCCACATGTCTTCCCAAAGGGTCGAGGTTGCTGGTTTGCATAGCCCTAATGTGGCATAAAATTCTTTGCCATAGTTTCTGTATGGTTTTACCTATGTAATAGCAGCCACAGCCACATTGTAGGAGGTATACAACACCCATAGTCTGACAGTTGGCAAAGTGTCTGGAGCAAATCGTATGTTTTTCCTGGAGTCCATGTATTTCCAATAGGCACAGGATCCACAAGGAAATGTGCCAAAGAGTTTACACGGGTCACCTCGGGTGGAACCCCTGGAATTCACTTTTAACTAACAGGTCACCCACAGATGAAGCACGTCTGTAGGTGACTAAGGGAGCAGGAGGCACAAATGGTCCCACACTGGGATCAGAGGTCAGGAGGTGCCAGTATTTTCCCCAAAAAATTATCACTTTGAGGTGATCATTAGAATAGGTAGTGATAATCCTAGTACCCTCGTTATTGGTAGATTTATCATTTTTGGAAAAAAACAAGGTCGTGTCTTTTTTTGGTATTAATTTGGAATTATACACCTTGACAAGCACCCTGGTTATGCAGGCCAACCACCAGGACCCTCAGATCCGTGAGACACCACATGACACGAGAAACAAGCTTGAGTGTGTTTATAAGATAACTGATTTTAATGAGAAAGACAATGGCTTATATGCATGTAAAACAAAGAAGGGAGGGGCTGAATATAAGGCATACATGTCTTAGGGTTATACAAGCTTACTCAGTACTTCCTTATTATCACCACAAATTAGGCTGTTGAAAAGAGAAACAGAAACAGCCTATGTCTTCACAGAAAACAGGAAGCTGTTCCGGTAATTGGCCTAACCACAATAACTGAAAGGAAGTGGTTCTATGCAAACTGAAGTTAGGCTGCTTATGGCAAGACTCCTACATACAGAAGTTCATTTCTACAAAAATAAAATGGAGGGGAATCTAAAATGGAGTCACAATTGTTTATACATTCTCTTACAATCCCCTCTTAAGTCATGAAATTGACTACACGCTAACATAATTAGCTTTTCATAGTACATGCTAAGGTAGGCTTTATTAGCAGCAGTGGGGTCAAGGGTTCAGGTAGCTCTAGCAATGATACACATTACAAGTTTGAAACATGCATATAAAAATAATAGAAAAAGCTAAATCATTATAATAGTTACAGCAATGTCATTCAGCCATGAGAATATTCCTCCAAAATTAAATCCGCCTAATCTTTGAAAGGATTCTTTGCTATGTCTTGTGCTTCAGTTTGTAATTTATCTTCTTCTTTTCTGGTGTTTTGAGATTATGTCATAATAATCAGGTATTTATATACTGGTATTATGTATCCAAGTACAACATTGATAGTCTTCAGTCATCTCACATAACCCTGTAAGGACTGCACTCATATTTTCTATGGCCATGTCATGAAGTTTTAGTTGTTTTCTGATTGCTCTTGTTTACAAATTTAACTTAGTGATGTCATCTGCATTTTTATCCAGTATTTCATCTAGTATCTTAGAATAATTATTTAATTTCTTCATCATATCAATCCCCCATCCTGTCCATAATGGAAACCATGCCATCCCTTTTCTAAAAATAGTTCCCTTTTATTTTGATGTTTGAGGGGGTATCTGGGATGTATACTGGCCTCAAGTAGGTGATTTCCCTTATTGTTACCCATTACTCCCATAATCGGGACTAAAGAGGCCAAATAACACCATCCCTGGTCATGGAGAGGGACCCAAGGATAGCATACCTTCCCACAACACACAGACACTTTGTCCTCGTGCAAATGGTTTCTTAGCAATAATAAGCCTATGAGTTTCCTTGTTCTGTGCTGCGAGTATAAATTGGTGTAGTATATCACTTACATTATCAGGGAGGGAAGAAAAATTTGACAATGTGTTGTTTAAATCAGGATCAGATATGTGGAACAGGAGGAGTTTCACTTAGGTTTACATGTGGAAATGTTAAATATTAACCTACTGCATTTAGAGGGGTTTGTCTGTGTCTCGTTCCCTAAATTAAAACACCAGTTAGAGGAATGACTTCTACCAATTGTTGGAAAAGTAACAATGTTTTTACATATAAACTTGATATGTTGGTTAAAACAACGGGAGGAGGGGGGGCGTGGCTGACCGGGCGGAGTGGATGGCTGCTTTCTGAAACAGCTCCTCTCCACAGCGGGCCATCAGAACAGATACAGCGACTAAAAGCCTCGGAATTAGCCCCAAAAGCACAGGTATAACCTGCGGAAGCCCAGGATGGCATCGAGGAAGTGCAAAGAGACGAAAAAACTGGGGAAAATGCCCGATTCCTTTGCTATGCAGCGCCGGTACACAGAGCAAGATGGCGGCGATGGAAGCTGGAGGGACACACGCGGCCCATACACACAGCGCGGCGCACCTGCAGCAACATCTACAGGCCGCAATCACTCTAATCAGAGACCGGAGCACAGGTCACCTCCACCATCGGCCTCTTCCAGCCCAGCTAAAAGCAAGCAGAAGCTCCACAGCACAGAGGACAGGGCAGACATGGAGGTAAGCCTTGATTCATCCATAGATGACACGAGGGAGCTGCAAGAGTCCATATCAGACTTCCCCACAACCAATATGCCTGTAATGGACACTACATTAAAAGACATGCTGGTTTCCCTTAGATCTACACTACATGCTGACATCATGGCCCTGACTACACAATTTAAAACTGAAATTTCAGCGGTGAAAAAGAGGGTCTCACATGTAGAATCCAAGATGGGGGATTTTGCCTCAACCTTTAATGATCTTGTGGATGCCCACAACGACAGGGATGATGAGATTATGCAGATGCAGCTGAAACTAGCAAATTTAGAGGACAGATCTAGGAGGAATAATATTAAAATCAGAGGCATCCCTGAAACCGTTAAACCTCCTGAATTGAAAGAGTACTTCACCACAGTCATGAAGACCATACTCCCTGAGGCTCCCATGGCAGACCTTATTGTGGATCGGATCCACAGACTCCCTAAGCCCAAGCATATAGCGTCCCACCTGCCCAGGGACACTATAGTGAGAATTCATTTCTTCCACACAAAGGACAGGTTTATGGCAGCAGTGAGGCATCGAGACAACATCCCCGCAGACATGCAAGACTTGTCCTTCTTCACAGACCTATCTGCGTTCACGATGCAACAACGCAGACAACTAGCCAGCATTACTAAGCCACTAAACAACAACAAGATAGTATACCGCTGGATCTACCCTGCTAAGCTGATGATCACCAAAGATGGCGAAAACCACATAATATCCAGTGTCAAAGAAGGCATGCGCCTGATGAAAGACTGGCAGATTCTACCCACAGAAAGAAAGGACAACCTCAGGAGCAAGGCCCTCAACACTAATAGAGCAGAATCGGATGATGACACAGGCTGATGTATAGGCTTCACATCTACTGAATACTTACCTCTGTTGGCCCAAGGGATGGCTGTGTTTTTTTTATCCCTTCACTCAAACCCCCAGAAGGAGCGGTAATTACACCGCACAGATTCTATTACGAATCGCATAAGTTTACATATACCTCTACACCACAACTACGTTGACTGTTTACTTCAAGTGCCTAATTCTTGGCTATCGTTTTCTATTTTTTTTTTCCCTTTTCTCTCTCCCATTTTATTTTTTTCTTTCTTCTTGCTTACCAAGTTTATCCAGTGATCCAGGTGAACATAGACCGTCTCTGCGGAACAAAAGTGACAGAAGCAGGTACCTCAACATCGCATCCGGCTCCTGAACTCTAACTACTGACTGGACAAGGTAATACCTACCTAGTAACCTACTCAGCATACCATTTTACAGGACTTATATTTCACAGCGAGATGCCGATCAATATCACCTCCATCAATGTGAAGGGCTTAAACAGTCCCTTTAAACGTCAGATGGCATGGAAGGAGGCCATCTCACTCCACAGTGACATTCTCTGTCTCCAAGAGACTCATTTTTGCCTATCAAAACCCCCCGTGTTCAAACACCAGAAATTCCCTATTGTTTATACAGCAAACAACCCCAAAAAGAAAAAAGGGGTGGCAGTAGCTATCAGGGACTCACTCCTCTTTAAGGAACTAGAAGTTTATTTGGACCCAACTGGTAGATTCATAGTCCTAGTTTGTGAACTAGATAACATTGTATACACTTTGGTGAATGTTTATCTCCCTAATGTGAAACAACTTAGATTCTTGAATAAAATTTGGAAAAAGGTACTGGCAATGAAGAAAGGTTCACTGATTGTATGTGGTGATTTTAATGCAGTGCCGAACAGGGAGATGGACGTATCTACAGGTACGGCTACTAAACTACGTAAGGTCACGCTGGACCGGTTCATCTCCCTGTCCGGCCTATATGATGTATGGAGGTGCCAACACTCCTCGGAAAGGGATTTTTCCTTTTTTTCTCAGGTACATAACTCGTATTCGCGAATTGATCTGTTCTTGGTCGACAAGTTTTTGTTACAAAGAATAATCAAGTCGCAGATCCACGGTATATCATGGTCAGACCATGCACCTATATCTATACAAGTGGGGGATCGTCGGGCCGAGACCAGAGCAAATAGATGGCGTAACGACACCTATATTATGTCACAACCCGCAAATGTACAGAAAATTACATCAGATCTTAATGAATTCTTTACCATCAACGCTCCCTCGGTTGACGATCCCTTCACATTATGGAATGCCCACAAAGTATATATTAGGGGTCTGCTAATACAAATGAGTGCTAGATTCAAAAGACAACGAAATAAGACTGAATGAGCTGTTGAGAGAGATAGACCAACTAGACTCTGATAACAAACAGGCCCCCTCTAATCAATTAAAAGGTCAATTATTTGTGGCAAGACAAGAACTGAGAGCACACCTGGTGTCCCAACAGGAACATCAGCTCCGCTCACTAAAAGCCAGCAACTACAGATACGGTAACAAGGCAGGAAAGACCCTAGCCAATCAACTGAAAGAGAAGGTAGCAAAACAAAAGATACCCCACATTCTGAACCCCAAGACCAAGACGGAAGCCAGGAACCCCAAAGACATAGCTGACGCATTCAGCGACTATTATGAAGGTCTATACAACCTAAAAAATGACCAGGACACCCCCCAACCAACCACTGCCATGATAGCAGAATTCTTGGACACAGTTAACTTGCCAACTATATCCCAGACAGATCTTGACAATCTGAACAGACCAGTGACGCAACAAGAGATAGAACAGATAATTAAGAAACTTCCCCACAATAAAGCCCCAGGCCCAGATGGCTACTCCTCGGAGTACTATCAATTATTTAACACGACCTTATCTCCTTTTTTACAGAAAGTCTTTGACACTGCAATGACGGTAGCAAGCTTTCCACCTGACATGCTGACAGCAACAATTATAACCCTACCAAAACAAGGGAAAGAACCCAATAAACCGCAAAACTTTAGGCCCATTTCGCTTTTAAACGTAGATGTAAAAATCTATGCCAAGCTGCTAGCACTGAGATTGACAAACATATTGCCACAGCTAATTGATTATGACCAGGTGGGTTTCGTATCGGGCCGTCAGACCACAGATGCCACAAGGAGAATGATAAACCTCATTAACATTGCCAAAAAAAACAGGGAGCCTTCTCTGCTCCTCACATTGGATGCAGAGAAGGCTTTCGACCGGGTTCATTGGGGATATTTGGAGGGAGTACTGGGGAAATTTGGCTTTCTTGGCCCGATACGGAATGCAATAATGGCGCTATACTCCTCCCCCTCAGCTTACGTATATACAGAAGGCATGTTCTCTAAGCCATTTCTTATTACCAATGGGACGAGGCAAGGTTGCCCTATGTCCCCGTTAATCTTCGCTCTGATAATGGAACCTTTAGCAGAGAAAATAAGATCGCATCAAAACATCCACGGTATAAGGTCACTAGGTCACCAACACAAAATCTCATTATTTGCGGATGATGTGATTCTATCATTATCTGACCCAACCACATCACTTCCAACAGCCTATGATGTCCTCCAACAGTTTGGAAGAGCATCTTATTACAAAATAAACGAGACCAAGTCCAACATACTAGGTATAGCACTACCAAAATCAGTAGAAAAGGGACTGAAAGCTTCTCTTCCATTTCCCTGGACCTCTGGGTCCATCACGTATCTTGGGGTCCAGTTATCTTACCCCATTAATAACTTATATCATGATAATTACCAACCTATGATAGACAATTGCCAGAAAGACCTCCTTAAAATCCAGAAACACTACCTGACCTGGTCCGGACGCCTAGCAGCATATAAAATGTTAGTGATGCCCAAAATACTATACATATTCAGAACCCTGCCGATACAACCTCCAAACTCCTTCTTCAACACTAGGGATGAGCCGAACACCCCCGGGTTCGGTTCGCACCAGAACCTTCGAATGGACCGAAAGTTCGCGAGAATTTTCGAACCCTATACGTTATAATGGACGCGAACGTTCGAAATCAAAAGTGCTAATTACAACGGCCAATATGCATGTTAATGTCATAAAACAGGTTTGGGGACCCGGGTCCTGCCCCAGGGGACATATATCAATGCAAAAAGAACTTTTAAAAACTAACGTTTTTTCGGGAGCAGTCATTTTAATGATGCATAAAGTGAAAAAAAAAAAAGTGAAATTTTCCTTTAAATATGGTACCTGGGGGGTGTCTAAAGTATGCCTGTGAAGTGGCATGTGTTTCCCGTGTTTAGAACTGTCCTTGCACAAAATGACATTTGTAAAGGAAAAAAAGAAGCCATTTAAAACCACTTGCGGCTTTAGGTTTGTTCTTAAGTAGAATCTGAACAGGTACATTATGAAGTGTAGCTCCATCCCAAAAAAATCTATTTTTAAGCTTTTTGGAGAACATAGGGAGGGGTTATCACCCCTGTAACATTTGCTGTCTTTGCACATCTGTTCAGAACATGTCACCTCACTTTCCGTCCCAATGACAAATGTTTTTGGAAAAGTGGGGTTTTAATTGAAACAAGGATTGGTGATAAAGTATCAGTAGAGAGGAGATACCTTTTTCCCAAATTAAATCTAACAGGATAGAATTTCCCTTCCTAGGGGTAGATTTCCTCTCACTTCCTGTTTTCTCTTTCCATTTGCAAGTAGGAGTCGTTTTGTAAGTTGGATGTTTGAAAGTAGGGGCCTGGCGTATATACTCTGCAGAAGTTTGCCCTATTAGATGTTGGTGTAGCCACAAGACTGGTGGGCACAGGAATGGGCCCTGCTGTGAGTTAATAGATCAAGATTTGTAATTGCATGCACCTGTTGAACAGGGCAGAAAAATTGGGGGTGGTGGTGGTGGTGGACGGTGTTGCCACAAGACTGTAAGCTCTCACAGTTACTCTTGGTGGGCGCAGGAATGGGCCCTGCTGTGAGTTATTAGATCAAGATTTGTAATTGCAAGCACCTGATGAACAGGGCAGAAAAATTGGGCCTTTGGCGGTGGTGGTGGACGGTGTTGCCACAAGACTGTAAGCTCTCACAGTTACTCTTGGTGGTCGCAGGAATGGGCCATGCTGTGAGTTATTAGATCAAGATTTGTAATTGCAAGCACCTGATGAACAGGGCAGAAAAATTGGGCCTTTGGCGGTGGTGGTGGACGGTGTTGCCACAAGACTGTAAGCTCTCACAGTTACTCTTGGTGGGCGCAGGAATGGGCCCTGCTGTGAGTTATTAGATCAAGATTTGTAATTGCAAGCACCTGATGAACAGGGCAGAAAAATTGGGCCTTTGGCGGTGGTGGTGGACGGTGTTGCCACAAGACTGTAGGCCCTCATAGTTACTCTTGGTGGGCGCAGGAATGGGCCCTGCTGTGAACTATTAGATCAAGATTTGTAATTACCCGCCCCTGTTAAACAGGGGCTGAAAAATTGTGCCTTAGGCACTGGTGCTGGTGCCACAACACTGCAACCCCTCACAGATACTGTACTTGGAGCACAGCAGTCACACGTGTTGCGAAGCATTTTTTTAAAAAATTGTAAGTACACGCCCCTGTTAAACAGGGGCTGAAAAATTGTGCCTTAGGCACTGGTGCCACAACACTGCAACCCCTCACAGATACTGTACTTGGAGCACAGCAGTCACACGTGTTGCGAAGCATTTTTTTAAAAAATTGTAAGTACACGCCCCTGTTAAACAGGGGCTGAAAAATTGTGCCTTAGGCACTGGTGCTGGTGCCACAACACTGCAACCCCTCACAGATACTGTACTTGGAGCACAGCAGTCACACGTGTTGCGAAGCATTTTTTTTAAAAAATTGTAAGTACACGCCCCTGTTAAACAGGGGCTGAAAAATTGTGCCTTAGGCACTGGTGCTGGTGCCACAACACTGCAACCCCTCACAGATACTGTACTTGGAGCACAGCAGTCACACGTGTTGCGAAGCATTTTTTTATAAAAATTGTATGTACACGCCCCTGTTAAACAGGGGCTGAAAAATTGTGCCTTAGGCACTGGTGTGGTGGCATGGATCATTGAGGAGGAGGAAGAGGATAGTCAGTGAACATAAGAGGACAGTCACTCAGCATCAGCATAGGCAGTCTTGAAGGGATGTGACATTATAAATTATTCCGTTATATCCGCTTCAGGTGCCTGGTAGCTGGTGGTGATCCAAGACTGATTCATTTTAATGAAGGTCAGTCGATCAACCGAGGCGGTGGACAGGCGCACCCTATGATCGGTGACAAATCCTCCAGCAGCACTGAATGTGCGTTCGGAAAGAACGCTGGAGGCAGGACAGGCCAGTAGCTCAATTGCATACTGTGCAAGCTCTGGCCAGTGATCCATCCTCAGGACCCAGTAAGCCAGAGGATTTTCGGTGGGAAAGGTGTCCAAGTCTGACCTTGCCCCAAGGTATTCCTGCACCATGTATATCAGACGCTGGCGATGGTTGCTGGAACCGATCATACCTTGGGGCTGCGGACTAAAAAATTGTCTGAACGCATCGGTCAGACGTCCACCTTCCCCACCGCTCCTTCTGCTACTGACCGAAGCCTCAGCAACTCGTCGCCCAGGACCAGGAGTTTGTAACCTCCCAGTTTCTGGGAACGCGTTGCACAGACCTTTCTGCAAGGCCTCCCTGAGATGTCTCATCCTCTGCTCCCTCTGCGACGGCAAGATAAGGTCCGCAACCTTACCCTTGTACCGTGGATCAAGGAGAGTGGCCAGCCAGTAATGGTCCCTCTCCTTGATCCGAAGAACACGAGGATCCTTCCGCAGGCTTTGCAGGATCAGGGAGGCCATGCAGCGTAGGTTAGCTGAGGCATTCGGTCCGGAGTCTTCTGGGTCACTGAGGATGACATGATCGCCAGCCACCTCCTCCCAGCCACGTACAAGTCCACTGGTTTGTGGGGACTGTACATCATCCCTAAAAGACTGCTGCTGCTGATGCTGAGTGCCAGGCTCCACCTCCATGCTCACACAATCCTCCTCCTCCTCCTCCTCCTCATCCTCTTCCTGTGTGATGGGTGGGACAGAAGGAACACTGTCCGGATAAAGGGGGCCTTGAGAGGCAAGGAAGTCCTCCTCTTCCTGCCTCTGTTCTGCCTCAAGTGCCCTGTCCATTATCCCACGCAGCGTATGCTCCAACAGGTGGACAAGAGGGACAGTGTCACTGATGCATGCACTGTCACTGCTCACCATCCTCGTGGCCTCCTCAAATGGTGAGGGGACAGTGCATGCATCCCTGATCATGCTCCACTGACGTGGGGAAAAAAAACCAAGCTCCCCTGACCCTGTCCTGGTGCCGTAGTCGCAAAGGTACTCATTGATGGCCCTCTGCTGCGTGTGCAGTCGCTGCAGCATGGCCAACGTTGAGTTCCACCTGGTGGGCATGTCACATATTAGGCGGTTCTTGGGCAGGTTCAGCTCCTTTTGCAGCTCAGTGAGCCGAGCACTGGCATTATAAGATCGGCGGAAATGCACACAGACTTTCCTGGCCTGCCTCAGGACATCCTGTAAGCCTGGGAACCTGCCCAAGAACCGCTGCACCACCAGGTTGAGGACGTGAGCCATGCAGGGCACATGGGTGAGCTGCCCCTGTCGCAGGGCGGAGAGGAGGTTGGTGCCATTGTCAGAAACGACCATTCCTGGCTTAAGCTGACGTGGCGTCAACCACCTCTCGGCCTGCCCCTGCAGAGCTGCCAGAACCTCTGGCCCAGTGTGGCTCCTGTCCCCCAAACACACCAGCGCAAGCACGGCATGGCATCTTTTTGCCTGCGTACTTGCGTAGCCCCTTGTACGCCTACGGAGCACCGCTGGTTCCAAGGACAGAGCACTGGAGGAAGAAGAAGAGGAGGGGGTGGAGGAGAGAGGTGTGTCACAACCAGTAGCAGTAGTAGCGTTTTGGAGGCGTGGTGGCGGAACAACCTCCAACACTACTGCACCTTGTCCTGCATCCCTCCCAGCTGCCAATAGAGTGACCCAATGGGCCGTGAAAGAAAGGTAACGTCCCTGTCCATGCCTGCTGGACCATGAGTCAGCGGTAATATGCACCTTACCGCTGACCGCCCTGTCCAGCGAGGCATGGACATTGCCTTCCACATGCCGGTAGAGAGACGGAATCGCCTTCCGTGAGAAAAAGTGGCGTTTGGGAACCTGCCACTGAGGAACCGCACATTGAACAAACTCACGGAAGGGGGCCGAGTCTACCAACTGAAAAGGCAGCAGTTGAAGTGCTAGCAATTTAGCCAAGCTAGCATTCAACCGCTGGGCATGTGGATGGCTGGGAGTGTACTTCTTTCTACGGTCCAGCAGCTGGGGCAGGGAAATTTGCCTGCTGCAATCGGACGTCGGTGTACTGCAAGTACTTGGTTGTGACACACCTAATTCTACACCTTCAGTCCTCTCAGAGCAGCTTTCAGAGAGGACTGAAGGTGTAGTGGGGATGGAGATCCCAGCTGATGAGGAGCAAGGAGAGGTCCGCTTAGTTCTTTGGTGTGGGTCTTTTATGTGTGCCTGCCAACGAGCTGCATGGCAGGTCGACATATGTCTGGTCATGCTTGTGGTGCCCAAGCGGCTGATGTTTTGGCCACGCGAGATACGCTGGAGACAAATATTGCAAATAGCAGTGGTGCGATCTGATGCGCTCGTCTCAAAAAAGGCCCACACCAAAGAACTTTTCTGATAACGTGCAGAGGCAGCGCCCTGCACAGGCGGAGCTCTGCGGTGTTGTACAGTTGCTGTGCTGGCCTCTACCTGGCCTCCAGGGGGCATCCTGCCTCGTTGGACATGTGACGCCGCATCCTCCTCCTCCTCGTCCTCCTCCTCATCCTCTCTCCCTTCAGGCACCCACGTGGAGTCAGTGACCTCATCATCCCCTCCCTCTTCACCACTAGAGCAAACCTGGCAGTAAGCTGCAGCTGGTGGAACAGTACTGCCAGATTCCTCAAGCTGGGTATCATCATCCGAGCCTTCAAATCGTTGGGCATCCTCCTGGAGCATGTACCCAACACTGTGCTCAAAGAGTTCGGGGGACTCCTCAGGAGGACATGGTGGGTCTAGGGAAGGGGTGGCTGATGATGCCATTGAGTACGCGTTGGCAGCTGCTCTGCCAGTACCCTGAGCCTGGGTGAGAGAGGAGGATGAGGAGGGCTTGGTCATCCATTCTACCAAGCCTTCAGCATGATGCGGCTCCACATGTCCAGCTGCCAAAAACAAAGACGCGCGTGTCCCATGGCCACGTGCTGATGACGATGCACGACCACGGCCACGGCCACGGCCACGTCCACTAGAAACAGAGCCTGCCTGCCCTGTGTTCTTGGCTCTGCACGCTCTGCCTCCCCTTGGCGGTCTTCCAGCCATTGTAGTCGGTAGTCCTGTGGGTGCTGCTGAGAAGAATATATAGGAGCTCTGTGTGATGCCACTAACACACTAGAAGTCCTATGGGTGCTTCTGCAAAGAAAATATAGGAGCTCTGTGTGATGCCACTAACACACTAGAAGTCCTGTGGGTGCTGCTGAGAAGAAAATATAGGAGCTCTGTGTGATGCCACTAACACACTAGAAGTCCTATGGGTGCTTCTGCAAAGAAAATAGAGGATCTCTGTGTGATGGGACTAACACACTTCAAGTCCTATAGGTGCTTCTGGGAACAAAATATAGGATCTCTGTGTGATGGGACTAACACACTTCAAGTCCTATAGGTGCTTCTGGGAACAAAATATAGCTCTGTGTGATGGGACTAACACACTTCAAGTCCTATAGGTGCTTCTGGGAACAAAATATAGGATCTCTGTGTGATGGGACTAACACACTTCAAGTCCTATAGGTGCTTCTGGGAACAAAATATAGCTCTGTGTGATGGGACTAACACACTTCAAGTCCTATAGGTGCTTCTGGGAACAAAATATAGCTCTGTGTGATGGGACTAACACACTTCAAGTCCTATAGGTGCTTCTGGGAACAAAATATATGATCTCTGTGTGATGGGACTAACACACTTCAAGTCCTATAGGTGCTTCTGGGAACAAAATATAGCTCTGTGTGATGGGACTAACACACTTCAAGTCCTATAGGTGCTTCTGGGAACAAAATATATGATCTCTGTGTGATGGGACTAACACACTTCAAGTCCTATAGGTGCTTCTGGGAAGAAAATATAGCTCTGTGTGATGGGACTAACCCACTTCAAGTCCTATAGGTGCTTCTGGGAACAAAATATAGGATCTCTGTGTGATGGGACTAACACACTTCAAGTCCTATAGGTGCTTCTGGGAAGAAAATATAGCTCTGTGTGATGGGACTAACACACTTCAAGTCCTATAGGTGCTTCTGGGAACAAAATATAGCTCTGTGTGATGGGACTAACACACTTCAAGTCCTATAGGTGCTTCTGGGAACAAAATATAGGATCTCTGTGTGATGGGACTAACACACTTCAAGTCCTATAGGTGCTTCTGGGAACAAAATATAGCTCTGTGTGATGGGACTAACACACTTCAAGTCCTATAGGTGCTTCTGGGAAGAAAATATAGCTCTGTGTGATGGGACTAACACACTTCAAGTCCTATAGGTGCTTCTGGGAACAAAATATATGATCTCTGTGTGATGGGACTAACACACTTCAAGTCCTATAGGTGCTTCTGGGAAGAAAATATAGCTCTGTGTGATGGGACTAACACACTTCAAGTCCTATAGGTGCTTCTGGGAACAAAATATATGATCTCTGTGTGATGGGACTAACACACTTCAAGTCCTATAGGTGCTTCTGGGAAGAAAATATAGCTCTGTGTGATGGGACTAACACACTTCAAGTCCTATAGGTGCTTCTGGGAACAAAATATATTATCTCTGTGTGATGGGACTAACACACTACAAGTCCTATAGGTGCTTCTGGGAAGAAAATATAGCTCTGTGTGATGGGACTAACACACTTCAAGTCCTATAGGTGCTTCTGGGAACAAAATATATGATCTCTGTGTGATGGGACTAACACACTACAAGTCCTATAGGTGCTTCTGGGAAGAAAATATAGCTCTGTGTGATGGGACTAACACACTTCAAGTCCTATAGGTGCTTCTGGGAACAAAATATATGATCTCTGTGTGATGGGACTAACACACTTCAAGTCCTATAGGTGCTTCTGGGAACAAAATATAGCTCTGTGTGATGGGACTAACACACTTCAAGTCCTATAGGTGCTTCTGGGAACAAAATATATGATCTCTGTGTGATGGGACTAACACACTTCAAGTCCTATAGGTGCTTCTGGGAACAAAATATAGCTCTGTGTGATGGGACTAAAATGGGAAAAAATGGCAAGAACATGGGGTGAACAATATTGAGGACATTGTAAAAGAGGGGAAAATGCTGCCATTTGCAGAAATCAGGCAGAAATTCAGGCTGCCACAGCTGGAGTTCTTCACGTACACCCAAATAGCATCATTGTATAACAGTATAAAACTAACGCACATTCCCATTACTGAAAAAATATGGTACACCATCAGGTCCTGTAATTTAAGGACAAAAGGAATCTCGACTATATATAACTCATTAAATGGCAAAGACGAGTTCCAAAAATACACTCCCTTACTTAAATGGGAAGCAGACTTGGGAAAAGAATACTCAGAAGCAGAGTGGGTAAACGCTATTAAGTGTAACTATAGGTATTCCAGATGTGCCAACTATGAAGAGCTTAATCAAAAACTACTATTAAGGTGGTACTTCACCCCCTATGTTGTAGCTAAATTCTCAAAAGATAACTCTAATTTATGCTGGAGAGGATGCGGACAAGTAGGTACACTGGTACACATAATGTGGTCTTGCCCACACCTTAAACCCTTCTGGCATAGGATATTCCAACTAATATCGCAAGTAACGTCTATAACAGTTACACCTAGCGTAGACCTAGCAATCTTAGGACTACGCCTCTCTGACTTTCATGGATCTAAAAGGTCTATAATCTATCACATCCTTACAGCAGCTAAGTCAATGATAGTCCATAAATGGAAAACAGATGAAATCCCTTCAATACCAGAAGTATCAGCTAGAATAAATGTCATAGCAGCATACGAAAAAATAATCGCAAGCAGAGAAGGCAAGATGCCCTTATACACATTAAACTGGTCGCCCTGGATCACACGCACAACGGTGCAGGGGGGGGGCACCCTACCTGGACCCTCACTGGACTGAAACCTTAATTTATCCCCATCTAATTTCACCTACTTCCCCCTTTTTTTTTTACTCTCTCATACTCTTTTAGTTAGTGCTATATCTCATACTGGTCTCTACTACAGTAGGTAACACTAGTAAAGTAACCTCTATGAATATGGTCAAGGAAGTTATGCATCCCTCCATCCCTTTAGAGGGAAGAAACTATGTACAGTGACATGGATGGCGTGTTTATTTTACAAAACGTTTATAGTTTGAGACTTTAAATTTCAAGGTGGGGGGCGGAGGTCCCCGGGTGCAGTTAGTCCCAATTGGGGCATCACAAATAATCTAGACTGGACAAATTCCATCAGGCCACAGTATAGAAATCTCTTTGACCTGATAACTATCTGTATTAGAGCCTGCATGTGGTTACCATCGATTGAATATGTACTAAGATACTTGATACAGACTGTATGTGTGATTTTTGTATTTTTGAAAACTCTTTAATAAAAATCTATTTGAATTAAAACAACGGGAGGAGTTCCATTTAGAAAAGGGTGATATTTAAAGGTACAGCCATAAGGGGGATACGGGCTGTACTAGGATGCAGTTTACTACATATCCAACATTTCTCATACCCTGATTTCTGGGCATAATTATATTTGAATTTCAGTAGCAACATTTTGTCTGTAAAACTATCGATTTTAACATCTTTATTATCTGATTGTGTATCTCTCTTGTGCCTGGTATGTGTATTATCGATGGTGTTAGTGGGTAACCCACATATGCCTTTAAGGGCTCACAAGACCTCAGGATGATAAATACAGTTAGTTTCAATTAGATCCATGTAGGTAGGGACACTATCAGAGAGATTAGGAACAGGAGGCAAAAAACCTTCCCAGAAGTCTGTGGTGCAATAAGCGAGGTCATCTTGTTCAGACACTTTTTCACCTGCTTCACTCTCTTTTCGAGGATTTATTTCACCTGTTTCATCTCCTTTTATCTTTGGCTTGCTTCTTAGGTAATTAAAGAGATAAGCTATGGGTGGTACCTCGTCCTAGTGAATATACAAAGAAAAAAGGAACAAGATGGGGTTTAGCCAACCTGACGGACTATCGCGGCACCTGAACAAAAACGGATATTCTGTAATAAATATTTCATTAGTTTAATAGAAAAAATACATAGTAGTATACAAAGATACATATAGAAAAATAAAGAAAAAAATATTATTTACAAAGGTTTAGCCATCGAATACGGATATACATAAAGACATTTCTAATTTCATTAACAAATTTTACATGCTGGACAGAAGATGGTTGACGCATTTCGCTTTTAGCTTCATCAGAACCAAAGAACAGCAGTTTTTATGTCTCGTAAGTAAATCTTGCTAATTTGCAAGATATTCGATATGTAGGAATCTAAGTTAAATTTAAAACCATTTCCTGAGAAGGGAGTTGTCACCAGCTTGGAGGGATTCATTTATTTCTTATTTGAAAATAGTGTAATTGATCTATCGTAATGCTGATATTAATATGCATATAGCTATATTGGGGGTCCTCGTTTATCTGGACAGGTGGAGATAATATAACTATGTTGTAACTCTGATGCGATAGATTAGAAATTTAAATGATTCGATCAAAGTCCGGGTAAGCTGTAGAGATGCCGTGCTGACATTTCCCGTTGCTTAAGGACCTGTTTAAGTCCTCACAGAGGAGGCACTGGGAAGGCAGCTCCTGTTCCGTCTTCAGCCCCAAGACCCAACGTGGGGCTACCTAACCCGGAGGGGTGCTCCTAAAGGGCTCTTAGGCTGTCCTTCCTAGATGAGGTTCATCGGACTTAAACAGGTCCTTAAGCAACGGGAAATGTCAGCACGGCATCTCTACAGCTTACCCGGACTTTGATCGAATCATTTAAATTTCTAATCTATCGCATCAGAGTTACAACATAGTTATATTATCTCCACCTGTCCAGATAAACGAGGACCCCCAATATAGCTATATGCATATTAATATCAGCATTACGATAGATCAATTACACTATTTTCAAATAAGAAATAAATGAATCCCTCCAAGCTGGTGACAACTCCCTTCTCAGGAAATGATTTTAAATTTAACTTAGATTCCTACATATCGAATATCTTGCAAATTAGCAAGATTTACTTACGAGACATAAAAACTGCTGTTCTTTGGTTCTGATGAAGCTAAAAGCAAAACGCGTCAACCATCTTCTGTCCAGCATGTAAAATTTGTTAATGAAATTAGAAATGTCTTTATGTATATCCGTATTCGATGGCTAAACCTTTGTAAATAATATTTTTTCCTTTATTTTTCTATATGTATCTTTGTATACTACTATGTATTTTTTCTATTAAACTAATGAAATATCTATTACGAAATATCCGTTTTTGTTCAGGTGCCGCGATAGTCCGTCAGGTTGGCTAAACCCCCTCTTGTTCCTTTTTTCTTTGCTTCTTAGGTGTTTGGTTCACCTTCTTCACACGACTGGCATGAATCCAAGACTGTTGTCCCTCGTTAAGGATTGTGGTACGTGTGACTGCGATCACAGTGATTGGGGGTCCGAACACGGTACTCTTGCTTCTTAGTAAGATTCAGCTTTTGGACCTCCACTACATCTCCTACCTGGAAAGGGTGTCTAGGTTCCTGTGAAGAGAAAGGAGAGGTGTGAGCAACATTTTTTTCAACTCAGTCTAAAGTTTCGATGAGTTTCCTAATGTACTCTCCCTGTATTACTTCTAGGTCCCCTCTTTCTAACATAAGTCTTTGTCTGGCCCACGGGGTGGGAAATGGCCTACCCATAAGGACCTCAAATGGAGAGTATCCTGTTTTCTTTAAGGGGGGGTCAATCTTTTTTTTGGCCAAAACTGCTGGTAGGACTTTCTGACACTTATTATATGTGCCTCCTGTTGCTTTTCTTATTTCATCTTTTTTTTTAAAGGTTTTTATTTTCCAAGTGTACGTACATATTATAAATTAGTTCAGACAGGGTACAGTCATAGTTGCATATGTCAGTATATTATTACCATTTAGAAGTCTTTACTTTTCCTATAACTGAATGTAAAATATTTATCAGTACAAATAGATTTTTTTAATATAGCAATTTCTGTCTGTAACTGTGATGTAAACTAACAACATCTTATAACTTATTAAAGGTACCTCCATAACCAACTGTGCTGTGTGCTGTCATTCTCCCACAACCATGCTCCCCCACTTTCCTTCAACATATACATATTTTGCAACAATAAAGCCCCATACACACGGTCTGATTTTCCGATGGATTCTGTCCTATCAGACAATGTTGTCGGAAATTCCGACCGTGTGTAGGCACCATCGGACAGTTTCCATCGGATTGTCCGACGGACAAAGTCCTATCTCCTGCTGGATAGATTTTTTGACAACAAAGTCCGATCACACCAAATCCGATCGTGTGTAGAGAATTCCGACGGACAAAGTGCTACGCATGCTCAGATCACATTACAAGACCAAAGCTATTGGCTACTAGCCTCTACGTAGTCCCGTCGTATGCAACAAACGTCACCACGTTCAGAATGATCGGATTTTCCAACAACTTTGTCCGACCGTGTGTACGCAAAACCAACATCGGACAAAGTACGACGGACATGATCCGACGGACCTGGTCCTCGGATAATCCGAGCGTGTGTATGGGGCTTAACTGTTTGTGAATGTTAGCTAACCAGCAAGCAGCAAAAATTAGTGCAGTCGTACCCTCACGTTTGCTGTATTTTTTCCCTGTAAGCTTTACATTATATACAGTGCTTTGCGAAAGTATTCGGCCCCCTTGAACTTTTCAACCTTTTGCCACATTTCAGGCTTAAAACATAAAGATATAAACTTTAAATTTTTTGTGAAGAATCACCAACAAGTGGGACACAATTGTGAAGTGGAACGAAATCTATTGGATTTTTGAAACTTTTTTAACTAATAAAAAAATGAAAAGTGGGGCGTGCAAAATTATTCGGCCCCCTTGCGTTTATACTTTGTAGAGCCACCTTTTGCTGCGATTACAGCTGCAAGTCGCTTGGGGTATGTCTCTATCAGTTTTGCACATCGAGAGACTGAAATTCTTGCCCATTCTTCCTTGCAAAACAGCTCGAGCTCAGTGAGGTTGGATGGAGAGCGTTTGTGAACAGCAGTTTTCAGCTCTTTCCACAGATTCTCGATTGGATTCAGGTCTGGACTTTGACTTGGCCATTCTAACACCTGGATACGTTTATTTGTGAACCATTCCTTTGTAGATTTTGCTGTATGTTTGGGATCATTGTCTTGTTGGAAGATAAATCTCCGTCCCACTTTCAGGTCTTTTGGAGACTCCAACAGGTTTTCATCCAGAATGGTCCTGTATTTGGCTGCATCCATCTTCCCCTCAATTTTAACCATCTTCCCTTTCCCTGCTGAAGAAAAGCAGGCCCAAACCATGATGCTGCCACCACCATGTTTGACAGTGGGGATGGTGTGTTGAGGGTGATGAGCTGTGTTGCTTTTACGCCAAACATATCGTTTTGCATTGTGGCCAAAAAGTTGATTTTGGTTTCATCGGACCAGAGCACCTTCTTCCACTTGTTTGGTGTGTCTCCCAGGTGGCTTGTGGCAAACTTTAGACGAGACTTTTTATGGATAGCTTTGAGAAATGGCTTTCTTCTTGCCACTCTTCCATAAAGGCCAGATTTGTGCAGTGTACGACTGATTGTTGTCCTATGGACAGACTCTCCCACCTCAGCTGTAGTTCTCTGCAGTTCATCCAGAGTGATCATGGGCCTCTTGGCTGCATCTCTGATCTTCTCCTTGTCTGAGCTGAAAGTTTAGAGGGACAGCCAGGTCTTGGTAGATTTGCAGTGGTCTGATACTCCTTCCATTTGAAAATGATCGCTTGCACAGTGCTCCTTGGGATGTTTAAAGCTTGGGAAATCCTTTTTGTATCCAAATCCGGCTTTAAACTTCTCCACAACAGTATTACAGACCTGCCTGGTGTGTTCCTTGGTCTTCATGATGCTCTCTGCGCTTTCAACAGAACCCTGAGACTATCACAGAGCAGGTGCATTTATACAGAGACTTGATTACACACAGGTGGATTCTATTTATCACCATCAGTCATTTAGGACAACATTGGATCATTAAGAGATCCTCGTTAAACTTCTGGAGTGAGTTTGCTGCACTGAAAGTAAAGGGGCCGAATAATTTTGCACGCACCACTTTTCAGTTTTTTATTTGCTAAAAAAGTTTAAAATATCCAATAGATTTCGTTCCACTTCACAATTGTGTCCCACTTGTTGGTGATTCTTCACAAAAAATTTAAATTTTATATCTTTATGTTTGAAGCCTGAAATGTGGCAAAAGATTGAAAAGTTCAAGGGGGCCGAATACTTTCGCAAGGCACTGTGTATATATATATATATATATATATATATATATATATATATATATATATATATATATCTACTGTTTTGTACAAAAAAAATAAAAAACATTTCTTAGACATCATTTGGTACAGTTTCCCTGGAGTTTAGCCACCTTCCCCACACTTTTGAATTTTTTTTGCACATCCCCTGGTTTCATAATGTAAATATCACACTGTATAAAATTACTTAACAAGTCCTGTAAAGTGAACCTCTAGAGGTGGGACTTTACAGGCAACCATAATAAGCATAGAATACAAAAAATAAAATAAATTTTTATCAAAACACATATACAGATTTCTAAATAAAAACTAGACCGATGTTTCAAGATGATATATATATATTGGAGTAGGTGATGAATTGCGACGCGTTTCCAATGGCTGATACTATGCCTATCTTCCTCAGGGAATTATAATCACCATCTACAGAATATCAAAACATGCTGGTTACATAATGGTCATGTAGAGAATTACAATATCCAACTCCACATGGAGTGGAATTTTATACATTTAGAAAATAATTTGAATAGATGCCAAGTACAAGATACACTTACATCATCATAACGAACATCATACATATGGCTTTGCCTCCCAATCACTTTCCGGAAAAAATCCCAATGTGGATGACCAAAAATGACAAAGGGGAAAACCGCATTCCCAAAACTCTCTACAAGACGGCGTAGAAGTAAAAAACTCTATAAACCTTATGGCGTAGAAACCTAAAAACCACCAATGGAGAAAAAGGAGGGAGTCACATAAAGAGCCTAAATATAACATAAGGGGAGCAAAAAGGAAAGGGGCGCCTTTAAAGCGACACCCAGAACCACCCAACTCCCCAAGAAAATTACAGCTCACCCATATGGTTCTTGAAGGAAGGTCCCAATTAGGAAGAGAAGTTCCAGAAAAACTCCAGGATTGTCCCAATGGTGGAGAGCAGCTCACACAGCACCATGCTGTGGAGGGGAATGACGCCATATGCCGTCTTTGGCATCCTTATGTAGGTGTGCTTGGCTCTGTCCCGCCCCAGGGGGAGTTCCCCAATGACGCCGGACGCAAAGGGCATCCGGCGTCATTGAGAGACTCCCCGCCCATTCGGCTGCGTTCTGTCAAGTCTGTGGATGGATCAAACAGACCATCCTGCAGTGGGGCCGCTACGGGCGCATGCGCGCAGCGATCCTGCAGAGCCGAATCCCGTACCGTTCAGCGCGCCTGCGTGCCGTCTCCCCCACGTCATCGCGCCACGCAACTTGCGCATTCGCGATGAGGGAACCCGGCCAAGAAACCCGGAAGGTAACCACCGGAGCGCATCCAAAGAAAGAGGTGCGCAGGCGCATGGGTTAGTATGGAAGGGAAGACCACCCAAGACTGCACTGCGCAAATGCAAGAACAGTCCACAGGAATCAGCGCACATGGACCCAAAGCCGACCCCACTGTATGCTCCTACTCTGTCCCGAAGATTTCAGGGCAGAGGCGGACCTATAAAGGGAAAAACAGACACCAGGGGAGATGGAAAAAACTAGTAACCCCCCTGAAGGAAAAAAGTCCAACGGTATAACCCATAATCTATATGGGATCTACCAGGGGCCTAGATAAGTTGTAGGGAGGGAGCCTATTGTTAAGGGAGGTCCAAGGGTGGCCCCAAAATGGGACCCTCTAGCCTACGTTGGACCCGGGCCCAATAATGGGAAGGCAAAAAAAAAAACCCCACCTCCCATTAATAATAACAAAGGACTAAAACCACTGGCATGAAAAAAAAACACCACATGAAGATCAGGAAAACTTCCTAGGCTTCTGGGTGGATCCAACCCCAAAATGGTCCAAAACCACCCCACACCCAAACCCCCCCGAAGGTGAGGAAAAAAGAGGGGGAAGAGCTTAGCCCCCAGCTATCACCCCACGATGATGATCATCGCGGGATACCGGGAGCCTACGGACCCGTTGGGGTTAAAATGCCAGGTAGAGAGTAATGGGAAATAATCCCCTAAGCAAAAGAATGGATATTATCCACAGTTCCATCAGTGTATAGACCCCAAGGAGGCAAAGCCATTTACAATGACAAAAAAATATATACATTGAATATATGTAGTACAAAAATTATATACAAAACCCCAAATGAACCATTCACCCTTCCCAATGGATTATTAAAAGAGGGAAATACTTCCCTGAGGACCCCAAGATATCAAAACCCACAAATAAATAAAAGGAATGGGGGAAGAAAATTTCGAAATTTAAATTTTTATGATTTTTATGATTAATTGAATAGATCAATAGGCCCATGAGTTGCTTCAAATTAATCAGTTTTTCCTGAGCTGTAGCCGTCCAAAAACGGTCTAAAACTCTCGACCTCATTGAGGCCTGGAGGGGTAGTTGCCTTCAAAGTCCTAATCCAGCGCATTTCCCGCTGAAGTAACACCTTGTTCCAATCTCCCCCCCTAATTGGAATGTGTAGTCTGTCTAAGACAGTGAAATTTACTTTAGGCACTCTGTAATTATGTTTTTTGGCCACATGGCGTCCCAGGGGCAAGTACAAATTGCATATCTTCATATCGTGCATGTGTTTCTCTACCCTCTTACTAAGTTTTTGTCTGGTCTTCCCTACATAGAAAGCACCACACTGACACTGCATGAGGTACACCACCCCCTGAGTCTGGCACGATGCATAGTGTCTCAGGGAGAAGTCTACCCCATTTGGCAGCGTCAGTGTGGTCCTCTGGCCAATGACCGAACATTGAGCACAATTTCCACAAGGGAAAGTTCCAAAATTCTTGCATGGATCCTTTCGTGAGGTTCCTCTGTATTCACTTTGTGTGACTAGGTTACCAATGGAGACTGCTTTTTTATATGAGATAAGTGGACGGGGCGAAACCAATACACCAACAATTGGATCCTCCGTCAGGATCGACCAATTCTTGGTGATGATCGTACGAATCCTCTCATGTTCATTTGAAAAACGCAGTATGATGCGTGTATTGTCATCTAGATTCTTTTTCTTCTTGGTTTTGAAAAGAAGATCTTTTCTAGTCAACGATTTGGCCCTGTTGAAGGCCAAATCACCCTTTCACCCTTTTGAGGCAAGTTTTGGTATAGCCCCTCCTTAATAGTCTTTGAGTAAGACCATCACTTTCTCTCTGGAAATCCTCCTCTCCAGTACAGTTTCTTCTAATCCGAAGGAACTGACTGAAAGGGATGGATCTCTTCAGAGAGAGTGGGTGGAAGCTATCCGCGTGTAGCAGAGTGTTCCCCGCAGTGTCTTTCCGGAACAGTTTGCTAGTCAAATTCCCATTGGGAGCTTTTTGAATGCAAATATCCAAGAAGTTAACCTCATTGGAATCAAAACTCATTGTAAAAAACAAGTTGAACGCGTTATCGTTCATGAGTTGTAGACATTCCAAAAGTTGTGTCTCGGAGCCGTCCCAAATAATCAGAACATCGTCTATGTACCTCTGCCACATTAAAATGTGGCAGGTGTACCCAGACGCACGCTCACTGGCCAAAAAGTCTTTTTACCACTCCCCCAGGTACAGATTCGCATATGAGGGCACACAACACGTCCCCATAGCTACTCCCTGTACCTGGAGGTAGTGGGAATCCTTAAAAATGAAAACATTATGCCGGAGGATAAAGTCCAACATCTGAAGAATAAAGGCGCTGAACTTCCAATCTGTGGTGGTTCTTTGTTTAAGAACTCTGTCCACGGCCACAATCCCTAAATCATGGACAACTTATCTAGGCCCCTGGTAGATCCCATATAGATTATGGGTTATACCGTTGGACTTTTTTCCTTCAGGGGGGTTACTAGTTTTTTCCATCTCCCCTGGTGTCTGTTTTTCCCTTTATAGGTCCGTCTCTGCCCCGAAATCTTCGGGACAGAGTAGGAGCGTACGGTGGGGTCGGCTTTGGGTCCACGTGCGCTGATTCCTGTGGACTGTTCTCGCATTTGCGCAGTGCAGTCTTGGGTGGTCTTCCCTTCCATACTAACCCATGCGCCTGCGCACCTCTTTCTTTGGATGCGCTCCGGTGGTTACCTTCCGGGTTTCTTGGCCGGGTTCCCTCATCGCGCATGCGCAAGTCGCGTGGCGCAATGACGTGGGGGAGACGGCACGCAGGCGCGCTGAGCGGTACGGGATTCGGCTCTGCAGGATCGCTGCGCGAATGCGCCCGTAGCGGCCCCACTGCAGGATGGTCTGTTTGATCCATCCACAGACTTGACAGAACGCAGCCGAATGGGCGGGGAGTCTCTCAATCATTGGGGAACTCCCCCTGGGGCGGGACAGAGCCAAGCACACCTACATAAGGATGCCAAAGACGGCATATGGCGTCATTCCCCTCCACAGCATGGTGCTGTGTGAGCTGCTCTCCACCATTGGGACAATCCTGGAGTTTTTCTGGAACTTCTCTTCCTAATTGGGACCTTCCTTCAAGAACCATATGGGTGAGCTGTAATTTTCTTGGGGAGTTGGGTGGTTCTGGGTGTCGATTTAAAGGCGCCCCTTTCCTTTTTGCTCCCCTTATGTTATATTTAGGCTCTTTATGTGACTCCCTCCTTTTTTTCCATTGGTGGTTTTTAGGTTTCTACGCCATAAGGTTTATAGAGTTTTTTACTTCTACGCCGTCTTGTAGAGAGTTTTGGGAATGCGGTTTTCCCCTTTGTCATTTTTGGTCATCCACATTGGGATTTTTTCCGGAAAGTGATTGGGAGGCAAAGCCATATGTATGATGTTCGTTATGATGATGTAAGTGTATCTTGTACTTGGCATCTATTCAAATTATTTTCTAAATGTATAAAATTCCACTCCATGTGGAGTTGGATATTGTAATTCTCTACATGACCATTATGTAACCAGCATGTTTTGATATTCTATAGATGGTGATTATAATTCCCTGAGGAAGATAGGCATAGTATCAGCCATTGGAAACGCGTCGGAATTCATCACCTACTCCAATATATATATATCATCTTGAAACATCGGTCTTGTTTTTATTTAGAAATCTGTATATGTGTTTTGATAATTTGTGTATAATAAATTTATAAAATGTATTTTTTGTATTCTATGCTTATTATGGTTGCCTGTAAAGTCCCACCTCTAGAGGTTCACTTTACAATATTTTACGGGATGATGGCAACAAAATTGTGTTTTGTGAATTGAGTTCAACCTATTTACTTAACAAGTCCTTTCCAATCGGACACTGTAAGATGGTCCCTTTTAATCAAGTTGAGGACAATTAGCTTTCTTACATAATAAAATAGTAGTCTCAAGAGTGTTCTCATATTGTTACTCATGACTTCATCTTCTATAATACCTAAGAGACTCAACAGTGGACTACATATGTTCGGGAGATCAAACGTATCCACGAGAAACTGGGTTACCTGGGACCATAAGGGTCGTATCCTATTTCAGTCCCAAACCATGTGTATAAAGGTGCCTTCTGCTGCTAAACACTTATGTAGCGCTGGTATTTTTGCCTACTAATGTAAAGCAATATTAATATATAAGCAGTGTTATAATTTAGTATTTGGAACCATCTAGTGGCCTATACTGGAAATGGACTCCAATTATTTTTTTTTCTAGAGTAATAGAAATATAACAGGAAGTAACTGTCTTTTTACATTTTTACTATGACCTACCTACACAGAATGCCAAGTGACCTACCCAGGAACACTCTGTACTGAACTGCATGCTGGGTAGGTTATAAAAGGACACACGCAGCCATTTTCTCTCTCTTCTGGAAGCATGGCCTGCCTGCAAGGACCTGTGAGGAGGTTTCCAGAGAGCGCGACCTACAGCCACTGCGGAGCGTAACAACTAGAGACTCTGCCTTATACCTGTGTGCTGAAAAGACTGTGTGACCGGATCGGGAAGGATCCAGAGACACCTGTCGGAGCCATCAGAGGGTCCCGGTTCATCTTGCAAAGTGGAGCGGTGTGACGGCGCTGGCTGGTGCAAAGCAAGACTGAGACCACCGGAGCGGAGCTGTTCTATTCCCCAGACCTAGTTGGGTGAGAGGGCTGTCGCCTATAGTTTCTTAACGCACTTTTATTCACCTAGACTTTTAACACAGTGGTGCTGGGACCTGTAGTCCCACAGAGGAGATCTTATTCAAAAGGACTGAGTTTAAACAGACCTCAAGCCTACCCTTCACTGTATTACTGACACTGTGTTATTCAAAGCCAATTGCACCAGAGGCAGTTACAGGTGTACTGCACTACAAGAATAGTTCTAACATTCACCTTACTTTAATCTTTGTTTGTTCAACTGATGGATTACAATTACTACAACACAAATAGCTAGCAGAAGACAGAAGACTAAGGACTGCATCTTTCATTGCAAGGCCTTGCATCCTATTAATGCTAAGAGGGACTGCATTATAAAGTAGGGGGAGCTCCCTAGTAATTGTGTTGTACTTTATTGATTAAAGCGGGAGACCCACAAAATTTTTTTTTTAAAGTCAGCAGCTACAAATACTCCAGCTGCTGACTTTTAAAATAAGGACACTTATCTGTCACAGGGTCCAGCGATGTCGACACCCGTGGCTGAACTGTCCCTCGGTCTTTGGATGCTGCCGCCGCCATCTTCGTTATGGGAATCAGGAAATGAAGCCTTGCGGCTTCACTTCCCGGTTCCCTACTGCACATGCGCGAGTCGCGCAGGGCAACCTGAATGGTCCCCGCTGTCTCCTGGGAGCCGTGTGTGTCCCAGCAGACAGCGCAGTGGGACAGGAAGAGGCATAGACTCCCTTGGGAGTCTATGCCCGGAAGTGGGTGCAAATACCTGTCTTAGACAGGTATCTGCACCCTCCTCCCGCCTGAAAGGTGCCAAATGTGACACCAGAGGGGGGGAGGGTTCCGAAAAGCAGAGGTTTTGTGTGAACCTCCGCTTTAACTTTGCATTCCTGTGGTTACCAAAGTGTGCTGGAAGTCGGAAGGTGCCCAGAGTCAGCAGCTACAAATACTCCAGCTGCTGACTTTTAAAATAAGGACACTTATCTGTCACAGGGTCCAGCGATGTCGACACCCGTGGCTGAACTGTCCCTCGGTCTTTGGATGCTGCCGCCGCCATCTTCGTTATGGGAATCAGGAAATGAAGCCTTGCGGCTTCACTTCCCGGTTCCCTACTGCACATGCGCGAGTCGCGCAGGGCAACCTGAATGGTCCCCGCTGTCTCCTGGGAGCCGTGTGTGTCCCAGCAGACAGCGCAGTGGGACAGGAAGAGGCATAGACTCCCTTGGGAGTCTATGCCCGGAAGTGGGTGCAAATACCTGTCTTAGACAGGTATCTGCACCCTCCTCCCGCCTGAAAGGTGCCAAATGTGACACCAGAGGGGGGGGAGGGTTCCGAAAAGCAGAGGTTTTGTGTGAACCTCCGCTTTAACTTTGCATTCCTGTGGTTACCAAAGTGTGCTGGAAGTCGGAAGGTGCCCAGAGTTAAGGAGACACTCTCAGGGGTCATCTAAGACAACTTTATATGTACAAACTGTTGTGAATACCTATTGTGCTGTTGCATTATGTTTGTGTGATACAGTGCAAATACTGTAATTACTATTTTATACCAGTTCCAGTAAAAATACGCTCCTGGTTAAGTACAATTAATGTGGAGTGTTGTACCTTTTCCAGCAGGTGGAACATCGGATACCTAGGTAATAACAAAGGTATACTATTGTTATATTGCATATTGTGGGGTTATCCTTTACTATTAGCTTCACACCAACTTCCCATCATATATAGTCTATGTGGGGTATAGTACATTTGATGCAGATATCTCAGTTATATCAGTTTGT
The DNA here is from genome assembly GCA_028564925.1 of Lithobates sylvaticus. Lineage (NCBI taxonomy): Eukaryota > Metazoa > Chordata > Amphibia > Anura > Ranidae > Lithobates > Lithobates sylvaticus. Next base: position 100,434,235 of record CM053033.1, on the reverse strand, counting down.
CTCTGGCAGAAATAACCATAGACATATATGAGGTCAAAACTTCCTCCCACTGTGCTTCCGTAAGTTCCGGGATGATAGCGGTCCATCTGTCTCTAATTTTCTTTTCCTTTGGGTGTTTTTTATCCATGAGTACATTGTAATATGCAGATATTTGTTTAGTGTGATCGGGTACAGCAAGGAGCGTTTCTAGTTTAGTGTTTTCAAGAAGTACTGGCCCTGCTCCGAACTGGGCGTGAGCTGCATGTCTCAGCCTGGCGAACTGAAATGTCCAGGATTCCAGGACACCCAGCTCACCCCTCAGCTGCGCAAATGACTTCGCCATTGTCATACAATTGGTACAAGTATGTAAGACCAAATTTGGCCCATTTATATCCATTTCTAGGTGGAAAAATTCCTTCAGACACGGAGTTAAACCATAGTGGGGCATTGGGTAACAGATGTAGAGGGCCTTCAGTTATATGTTTTATACAGATCCCCAGTACCCGTTTAGCTAATCCAAGCATTGTTGTACCTCCTGCTGTAGTGACTTCTCCTTTAAAGAAAAAGTTAAGTAGTGTCTCGTAGGAGGTTGCCACAGCTGCCTCAACAGCAGTTGCAGCGTTGCTCAGATGTGGGAACATGCGCCAATGTATCTTCACTAGCTGTGATGCCAGGTAGTAGAGGCAGAGGTCAGGCACTGCCAGACCTCCTCTCCCCACCAGTTATTGCAAGATGGCCAGTGACACCCTAGCCGCCTTGTCACCCCATAAAAAAAAAGTTATCAGGGAATCAATATATTTGAAAGTCTTCTTTCGAAAGTATATTGGGGCATTAGAGAGCACATATCGAAATTTAGGTAGGAAAGTCATTTTAAACAGATTAGCTCTGCCCAGTAACGTAAGCAGGAGATCCTTTCATTTCTGTACTCTATCTCTAAAGGTTCTAATTACAGGCCAAAGGTTCACCTCTGTGAATGAATCTACTGGTAGTTGGATATTAATTCCTAAATGTTTAAATTGAGACGTCACAGCCAGAGGGCATTGAGCAGGAGACGCTAAGTTTGACCGACTTGGACCAATTAATTCTAAAGCCGGAGAAATCTCTGAATTCTTGGATTACGGAGAATGCAGCAGTTAGGGATGTTTCTGGGTCTCCCAAATGTAGAAGCATGTCGTACATATAAAAAACAAGTAAAAAAGGCGCTTCAGCACAGATGTATATACCTTTTATATGATCACCAAATAGTCCAAGGATGGTTATAATATATGTATTAGCATATATATATACTCTAGATGGGTATCGTTTGGCCAGTCAGGGCAGCCTCCCAGGAGAACCAGAGAGCAGGTTCCAGTGAGCTAAAAATATACAAAAAGAAGGGGGGGGCGCCTCTGAATATGTGTAACAGAATTCAATTTTATTAAGCAACAATAACCACTCACGTGGAGGTATATGAAGTCCCATTCAGGTCCTGCAGGGAAGTGGGAAAGGCTGCAAGTCTTTGGCACATCCACTTCACTCTTCTTCCAGCTTTTCAGTCACAAACGTGTAGATGTGGCAGCGCATGGTGGGGAGAAGAGTTTCCAGAAGTCCATCTGCAGATTCCTAGGACAGTCCAGTCTGTGAGAAGGGCATAATAGAGCCCATATAGCAGAGCAGGGGTTCCGATGATAGGGCTCTGGGTGAGGAGGAGGAGCTAATTTTGCTCCCTCCTATGCCAACCTTGCTATGGGCTATTGGGAGAAAAATTACATTATGCTAAATAACCCTTACTCTGCCAATATTATATTTTATGGTCGCTATATTGACGATTTAATCGTCATTTGGGATGGTACCCCCGATTTGATTCCTCTTTTTGTTGAACATTGTAATTCCAACCCTTATGGTTTATCATTCACACATGCCTCTGACCCCATTAGCCTGGCCTTCCTCGATCTAGAGTTAAGTCATACCAATGAGAACATCATTGCCAAAAATTACACAAAACCCACAGCAGGCAATTCCTTTTTGCACTATAAGAGCTGCCATTATCCAAAATGGACAAAAAATATCCCCAAAGGACAGTTCTGTCGTCTCCGACAGAATTGTACCCTTGATGCTGACTATGATAAACTGAGTATACCCCTAAAGAAGAAATTTGCGTACAAAGACTACCCACCTGAGCTTGTTGATGAAGCTTGCGCTCTGTATTCCAAGGGCAAGCCTGCTAAAAAAGTGAGAGATAATACAGACCATTCTTTGAGATTTTTAACTACTTTTAATTACCAATACAGAAAAATGGAAAACATTCTAAATAAACATTGGAACATCCTCCAACAAGATCCCCTGCTTAAAAACATTCTTCCACCAACCGCCAAAATTACATACCGAAAGGCACCCAACCTAAAAAATAAAATTGCACCTAGCAAACTCCAAACTATGCAGACCACCGTCAACACTAATACCCTCATACCCTTAACGGGTATGTTTCAATGCAAAAAAACACGCTGCAAGACTTGCTCCTTTGTCCATCATGGTAAAAAATCTTTTAAGTGTAAAGATAAAACTTACCCCATTGAGCACTTTTACAATTGCTCCTCAGATTTCGTGGTTTATGGCCTTACTTGTCCGTGCAATCTAGTTTACGTTGGACGAACTATTTGCCCTCTGAGACAGCGGTTTGGTCAACACCGGCGTCTCATTGAGGGAGGGAAAGATATGCATAGTGTCCCCCGACACTTTGCCCAACATCATGATAAATCCACTAATGGCCTCCAGGTTTGGATCATTGAACAAATTCCAAATTCCATGACAGAAGCCGAGCGCTTTAAGAGACTATGCGCCAGAGAAACTTTCTGGATCTATACTTTAGACGTTCTCTCGCCTGGCGGCCTTAATGAAGGCATAGAAATTGCTACCGTTTTATAATCTGGCGTTAAAATTGCTACCGTAAAATTGCTATGAAGGGATAGAAACTGCTACCGTTCTATAATCTGGCCTTATGTCCCCATATTTATATTATATAGATATAATTAACACTACAGTAGATGATATGATTTTAATAACCTTTTATATATAGATCTTTACTAATTAATTTTTTATCGTAGGTTTCGTTCAATATATATGCACATATATATATATAAATTCACATATATGGGGGTGGCGGGCTCGTGCATCTCCATAGTAAGTATTATGAATTTTAGTAGCTTTGTCTCTATAGATGATTTGTTTATTAACATTAATATTAGTGTGCTGTTCCACCCAAACCCCCCCCCCCCCTCTTATAATTTAAATATACCTTATTTCCCATTACCTTTTCCTTTTTTTCCCCCTACCCCTTTTTCGTTCCCATTTCCCCCCCTCCCCCCCCCCCCCTTAAATATGTCTGGTTTTTGATTAAAATATTTTGATTAAAATACGTTAATATATATATTGCATATATATATGTTTTTATATATATATATATATATATATACCTTTAATATACTTTATTACATATTACTATCTTCATCTCTCCTCTAATATGGAACAAATTATTTTAACATAACTTAATTTATAACACTCCCAATACATGTTTAAAAAGGGCCCATTTATGAACTTTTTAACATGTGTATATATATATATATACATGGATATATTTAATATATATATATATGATTTTTTCATTGATTTTTTTTCCAATTTTATATATATTTTTTTGTTTATGTGTTTTTAATGACATACACCCATTAGTCCTATTTTAATCCCCTTTGTTTATATATGGATTTAATCTCTTTCTCTTTATATATTTAATGTGCCATTGATTTTAATCCATTTATCTATTATTGTATACTATGTCTCTTATATGATGTTAACAATTATCACTGATTATTACCCTTTTTAATAATGTGTTTTAGTATCCTTTTAATGCCCTGTTATAGTATACATATATTGTGTCTTTCTCTCTATTTTACACTATGCCTCGTTCTACCACATGGTTGTAAATTTTGTATATAGCTCCAGTGATTAACTTTTTGCCTCATCATTCCGTTCTGATCATGCCCCCTCCCCTTCCCATCTATCTATATGTACTGCCCCCAGCTCCCTGCATCACTATGCTTGAGAAAGGAATGCGGCCACTCCCCCCTACAGTGGCTAGCCTATCCCGAAACGCGTCGCATACCGGTGACGTCACAGCCGGGCGACGCCGCCTGTTTGCTCTCCAAGCCTCGTTCTCGCCACCGCAGCACACGGCCGTGTCCCTAAACATCTCCCTGGCGAGATTGACGGCCCCCTGAGTGACCCCCCGGCGCTGTCCCGGCATTGACGCCTCCTCCTCACCCAGAGCCCTATCATCGGAACCCCTGCTCTGCTATATGGGCTCTATTATGCCCTTCTCACAGACTGGACTGTCCTAGGAATCTGCAGATGGACTTCTGGAAACTCTTCTCCCCACCATGCGCTGCCACATCTACACGTTTGTGACTGAAAAGCTGGAAGAAGAGTGAAGTGGATGTGCCAAAGACTTGCAGCCTTTCCCACTTCCCTGCAGGACCTGAATGGGACTTCATATACCTCCACGTGAGTGGTTATTGTTGCTTAATAAAATTGAATTCTGTTACACATATTCAGAGGCGCCCCCCTTCTTTTTGTATGTCGTACATATAAGGACACTCGTTCCTCCCAACCAACAGCCCTTTGATGATATCCTGAGTTCTAATTTTCGCTGCAAGTGGGTCTATGGCTAGAGCAAACAGGAGAGGAGACAGGGGACATCCCTGTCTCATCCCTCTGCCTATCCTAAAAGTATTTGATATAAGCCCATTTACTCTAATGCTTGCTCAGGGGTCTTTGTATAGTAGCTTGACCCAGGTTACAAATTTGGGTCCAAAGCCCAGCTTAACAAGTAAGGAAAAGGGATAATCCCATTCGACCAAGTGGAACGCTTTTTTAGTGTCTAGTGATGCTATCACTCTTTTGCCTGTATTAGTATGTGGGATTTGTAAATTTACATACAGCCTCCTGAGGTTCATTTGGGCCTGGTATAAATCCTGTCTGATCTGAATTAATCAATTTAAGAATCACCGATTGAAACCTATTGGCCAAGATTTTGGCCAATATTTTGACATCAGAGTTGATCAAGGATATTGGTCTATATGATTCACATTCTTGTGGATATTTCCCTGGGTTTGGAATTACCACTATCAGAGCTTCATGCATGGATTCTGGAAGTATACCCTCCTTCTCTGCAGCTATAAAAACTTTTTGTAGATGTGGCGCCAGGTTCAGGTTATATAGCTGATACCATTCAGCAGGAAAACCGTCTATCCCAGGCGATTTACCCGATTTAAAGGAGGAAATGGCACCACATATTTCTTCCTGTGTGATGGGATGTTCTAAAGCTGCACTATCCTCCAAGTCCAGAGAAGGGAGATTCAGTTCCTCCAGATAGGAAGATAACTCTTTATCCGTATGTCTGGACTGGGACTGATAGAGGTTTTCACAAAACTCTTCAGAATTCCCTGTGAGTCTCTCACCATGTCTCCCCATGGGTGCCTCAGTTGTAGGGATGAGCCGAACACCCCTGGACCGAAAGTTTGCGCGAATATTCGAACACTATTAGTTACAATGGACGCGAACGTTCAAAATCTAAAGTGCTAATTATAACGGCCAATATGCATGTTAATGTCATAAAAGAGGTTTGAGGACCCGGGTCCTGCCCCAGGGGACATGTATCAATGCAAAAAGAAGTTTTAAAAAACTGACGTTTTTTTGGAAGCAGTCATTTTAAGGATGCATAAAGTGAAAAAAAAAGTGAAATATTACTTTAAACATGGTACCTGGGGGGTGTCTAAAGTATGCCTGTGAAGTGGCATGTGTTTCCCGTGTTTAGAACTGTCCCTGCAAAAAATGGCATTTGTAAAGGAAAAAAAGAATCCATTTAAAACTGCTTGGGGCTTTAATGTCATGTCTTGTCCTGGCAAATATTTGAGAAAAATGGCATGGCTACCCCATCACCCCCCCCCCCCCCCCCCCACCCCAGCCCATAACCAGTCCCTTTGGGTCTTGTATGGGTATTAAGGGGAACCCCGCACCCAAAATAAAACCCTATACCTACAACCCTATATACTCTGAACAGCAGTATACAGGCGGTGCAAACAAGACAGGGACTATAGGTTTGTTCTTAAGTATAATCTTTGAACAGGTACATTTTTAAGTGTAGCTCCATCGAAAAAAATCTATTTTTAAGCTTTTTGGAGAACATAGGGAAGGGTTATCACCCCTGTAACATTTGTTTTGCTGTCTGTGCACCTGTTCAGAACATTTCACCTCACTTTCCGTGCCAATGACAAATGTTTTTGGAAAAGTTGGGTTTTTATTGAAACAAGGATTGGTGATAAAGCAGTAAATCAGTAGAGAGGAGATACCTTTTTTTCCCAAACTAAATCTAACAGGATAGAATTTCCCTTCTTAGGGGTAGATTTCCTCTCACTTCCTGTTTTCTCCTTCCGTTTGCAAGTAGGAGTCGTTTGTAAGTTGGATGTTTGAAAGTAGGGGCCTGCCTTATATACTCTGCAGAAATTTGCCCCATTAGATGTTGGTGTTGCCACAACACTGTAAGCCCTCACAGTTACTCTTGGTGGGCACAGGAATGGGCCCTGCTGTGAATTATTAGATCAAGAATTGTAATTGCATGCACCTGTTGAACAGGGCAGAAAAATTGGGCCTTTGGTGGTGGTGGTGGGCGGTGTTGCCACAAGACTGTAAGCCCTCACAGTTACTCTTGGTGGGCGCAGGAATGGGCCCTGCTGTGAACTATTAGATCAAGATTTGTAATTACACGCCCCTGTTAAACAGGGGCTGAAAAATTGGGCCTTAGGCACTGGTGCCACAACACTGCAACCCCTCACAGATACTGTACTTGGAGCGCAGCAGTCAGACCTGTTGCAAAGCATTGCAAAAAAATTGTAATTACACGCCCCTGTTAAACAGGGGCTGAAAAATTGGGCCTTAGGCACTGGTGCTGGTGCCACAACACTGCAACCCCTCACAGATACTGTACTTGGAGCACAGCAGTCAGACCTGTTGCGAAGCATTGCTTAAAAAATTGTAATCACACGCCCCTGTTAAACAGGGGCTGAAAAATTGGGCCTTAGCCACTGGTGGTGGCACCCAGAAACTGAAAGGGCCAGCAGTGCGATTTTGATAATTTTGTACCATTTTCAAGTTAAAAGGGCCGGCAGTGCGATTTTGGTCCTTTTGGAAAATTTTTGGGCTAAAAGGGCCGGGGGTGCGATTTTTTAACATTTTGGACCCATTTCGGGCTAAAAGGGCCAGCAGTGCGATTTTGGTAATTTTGGACCCATTTCGGGCTAAAAGGGCCTAGGGTGTGATTTTGGTCATTTAGGACAATTTTAGAGTTAAAAGGGCCGGGAGTGTGATTTTGGTTATTTTGAACCAATTTTGAACTAAAAGGGCCGGCAGTACGATTTTGGAAATTTTGGACCAATTTCGGGCTAAAAGGGCCGGGGGTGTGATTTTGGTCATTTAGGACCAATTTCAGGCTAAAAGGGCTGGGGTGTGATTTTGGACCATTTCCAGGCTAAAAGGGCCAGAAGTACGATTTTTGTAATTTTGGCTGTGCAATTTTGGTCATTTTTGGACCAATTTCGGGCTAAAAGGGCCAGCAGTGCGATTTTTGGTTATTTTGGACCATTTTCGGGCTAAAAGGGCCGGGGGGTGAGATTTTGGAAATTTTGGACCAATTTTGGGCTAAAAGAGCCGGCAGTTTAATTTTGGTAATTTTTGACCATTTTCAAGTTAAAAGGGCGGGAGTGCGATTTTGGACCATTTTCGGGCTAAAAGGGCCGGGGGTGAGATTTTGGGCCGTGGGTGTCATTTTGGTTATTTTGAACCAATTTCAAACTAAAAGGGCCGGCAGTGCGATTTTGGTAATTTTGTACCATTTTCAAGTTAAAAGGGCCGGCAGTGTGATTTTGGTCCTTTTGGAACATTTTTGGGCTAAAAGGGCCGGGGGTGTGATTTTTTGAAATTTTTGACCCATTTCGGGCTAAAAGGGCCAGCAGTGCGATTTTGGTAATTTTGGACCCATTTCAGGCTAAAAGGGCCTAGGGTGTGATTTTGGTAATTTAGGACAATTTTCGAGTGTAAAAAAGGGCCGGGAGTGTGATTCTGGTTATTTTGAACCAATTTTGAACTAAAAGGGCCGGCAGTACAATTTTGGAAATTTTGGACCAATTTCGGGCTAAAAGGGCCAGAAGTACGATTTTGGTAATTTTGGCTGTGCAATTTTGGTCATTTTGAACAGTCCGATTTTGGTATTTTTGGACCAATTTCGGGCTAAAAGGCAGTGTGATTTTGGTCATTTTGGTCAGTTTTCGGGTTAAAAGGGCCAGCAGTGCGATTTTTGGTTATTTTGGACCATTTTCGGGCTAAAAGGGTCGGGGGTGAGATTTTGGAAATTTTGGACCATCTTTGAGTTAAAAAGGCGATTTTCATCATTTAGGACTTATTTCGGGCTTAACAGTGCGATTTTGGTAAATTTGGACCATTTACGAGTTAAAAGGGCTGGAAGTGCGATTTTGGAAATTTTGGACCCATTTTAGGCTAAAAGGGCCGTGTGATTTTGGTAATTTTGAACCCATTTTGGGCTATAAAGGGGCGGGAGTGCGATTTTGGGCCGGGTAAGCAATTTTGGTTATTTAGAACCATTTTGAACCATTTTTGGGCTAAAAGGGCCGTGGGTGAGATTTTTGCAATTTTGGACCATTTTCGAGTTAAAAGGGCTGACAGTGCGATTTTGGACCATTTCCGGGCTCAAAGGGCCGGGGGTGAGATTTTGGCAACTTTGGACCATTTTTTCGAGTTAAAAGGGCCGTGGGTGAGATTTTGGGCCGGGGGTGAGATTTTGGCAACTTTGGACCATTTTCTAGTTAAAAGGGCTGGGGTGAGATTTGGGTAATTTTGGACCAATTTCGGTCTAAAAGGGCCGGCCGTGTGATTTTGGTAATTGTGTACCATTTTTGTGTTAAAAGGACCGGCAGTGCGATTTTGGTCCTATTGGAACATTTTTTGGGCTAAAAGGGTCGGGGGTGCGATTTTTTAAATTTTGGACCCATTTCAGGCTAAAAGGGCCTAGGGTGTGATTTTGGTCATTTAGGACAATTTTAGAGTTGAAAAGGGCCGGGAGTGCGATTTTGGTTATTTTGAACCAATTTTGAACTAAAAGGGCCGGCAGTACGATTTTGGAAATTTTGGACCAATTTCGGGCTAAAAGGGCTGGGCGTGTGATTTTGGTCATTTAGGACCAATTTCAGGCTAAAAGGGCTGGGGTGTGATTTTGGACCATTTCCGGGCTAAAGGGGCCAGAAGTACGATTTTTGTAATTTTGGCTGTGCAATTTTGGTCATTTTGAAAAGTGCGATTTTGGTATTTTTGGACCAATTTCGGGCTAAAAGGCAGTGTGATTTTGGACCATTTTTGGGTTAAAAGGGCCAGCAGTGCGATTTTTGGTTATTTTGGACCATTTTCGGGCTAAAAGGGCCGGGGGTGAGATTTTGGAAATTTTGGACCATCTTTGAGTTAAAAAGGCGATTTTCATAATTTAGGACTTATTTCGGGCTTAACAGTGCGATTTTGGTAAATTTGGACCATTTACGAGTTAAAAGGGCTGGAAGTGCGATTTTGGAAATTTTGGACCCATTTTAGGCTAAAAGGGCAGTGTGATTTTGGTAATTTTGAACCCATTTTGGGCTATAAAGGGGCGTGAGTACGATTTTGGGCCTGGTAAGCGATTTTGGTTATTTTGAACCATTTTTAATCATTTTTGGGCTAAAAGGGCCGTGGGTGAGATTTTTGCAATTTTGGACCATTTTCGAGTTAAAAGGGCTGGCAGTGCGATTTTGGTCATTTTGGACCATTTTCTAGTTAAAAGGGCTGGGGTGCGATTTTGGACCATTTCCGGGCTAAAAGGGCCGGGGGTGAGATTTTGGGACGGGGGTGAAATTTGGCAACTTTGGGCCATTTTTTCGAGTTAAAAGGGCCGTGGGTGAGATTTTTGGCCGGGGGTGAGATTTTGGCAACTTTGGACCATTTTCTAGTTAAAAGGGCTGGGGTGAGATTTGGGTAATTTTGGACCAATTTCGGTCTAAAAGGGCTGGCCGTGCGATTTTGGAAATTTTGTACCATTTTTGTGTTAAAAGGACCGGCAGGGCGATTTTGGTAGCACAAAACCCCCCCAAATGACCCCATTTTGGAAAGTAGACACCCCAAGCTATTTGTTGAGAGGCATGGTGAGTATTTTACAGCTCTCATTTGTTTTTGAAAATGAAGAAAGTAAAGAAAAAAAAATTTTTTTTTTCTTTTTTCAATTTTCAAAACTTTGTGACAAAAAGCGACATCTGCAAAATACTCACAATACCTCTCAGCAAATAGCTTGGGGTGTCTACTTTCCAAAATGGGGTCATTTTGGGGGGTTTTATGCCATCTGGGCATTCCATGGCCTCCGAAACTGTGATTGGCAGTGAGAAGTGAAATAAAAAAATTACACCCTTAGAAAGCCTGAAGGCGGTGATTGGTTTTTGGGGTTCCGTACGCAGCTAGGCTCCCAAAAAGTCCCACACATGTGGTATCCCCGTACTCAGGAGAAGCAACAGAATGTATTTTGGGGTGTATTTCTACATATGCCCATGACATGTTTGAGCAATATATCATTTAGTGACAACTTTTTGTAAAAAAAATATATATATTTTTTTTTTTTCATTATTCAATCTCTTGGGACAAAAAAAAAAAATATTTAATGGGCTCAACATTGCTCTCATCAAATAGCTTGGGGTGTCTACTTTCCAAAATGGGGTCATTTGGGGGGGGTTTGAACTGTCCTGGCATTTTATGCACAACATTTAGAAGCCTATGTCACACGTCACCCACTCTTCTAACCACTTGTAGACAAAGCCCTTTCTGACACTTTTTGTTTACATGAAAACATATTTTTTTTTTGCAAGAAAATTACGTTGAACCCCCAAACACTATATATAATGTTAAAGCAAAGGCCCTACAGATTAAAATGGTGGGTGTTGCATTTTTTTTTTCCACACAGTATTTGCGCAGCGATTTTCAAACGCATTTTTTGTGGAAAAAATACACTTTTTTTTATTTTAATGCACTAAAACACACTATATTGCTCAAATTTTTGATGAAATAAAAAATATGATCTTAGGCCGAGTACATGGATACCAAACACGACATGCTTAAAAATTGCGCACAAACACGCAGTGGAGACAAACTACATACATTTTTAAAAGCCTTTAAAAGCCTTTACATGATACCACATTAGATTCACGGAGGAGGTCTACTGCTAAAATTACTGCCCTCGATCTGACCTTCGCGGTGATACCTCACATGCATGGTGCAATTGCTGTTTACATATGACGCCAGACCAACGCTTGTGTACGCCTTTGCGCAAGAGAAGGAGGGGCAGGGGTGCTTTTTTTTTTTTTTTTTTGTTTTTTTTTTTATTTATTTAGCTTTTTTATTTTTATTTTTAAACTGTTCCTTCCATTTTTTTTCTTTGTTATGATTTTTATTGTTATCTCAGGGAATGTAAATATCCCCTATGATAGCAATAGGCAGTGACAGGTACTCTTTTTTTGAAAAAATTGGGGTCTATTAGACCCTAGATCTTTCCTCTGCCCTCAAAGCATCTGACCACACCAAGATTGGTGTGATAAAATGCTTTCCCAATTTCCCAATGGCGCGGTTTATATCCGGGAGGGGGGGACATTCCCTCCCACTGCTTGTAAAAGCAGTCTAGAGGCTAATTACCCGCTAGAATTGCTTTTACATGAAAGCCGATCACTGGCTGAAAAGAATGATACCAAGATGATACCTAAACCTGCAGGCATCATTCTGGTATAACCATTCAAAGTCCAGCAACATACTGGACATATATTGTAATCTTTTTTTTTTCATGCAGCCTCTTGGCTGAACGAAAAAAAGAGATTGATTGGTGGGTATGCCCACCATTAGAATACCTCCCTTCATCCACCCACTTCTAATGATGGGCATACATGCACCATTTATATATGCCGATGCATGGGGGCATCCTCCCGCAAAAGTTATGCCGTGTACACACGGTCGGAATTTCGACCGTATGTACGTGGCATTAGGAGCCAATCGCTCCTCCCCCCCCCTGCTGCCCCCATGCTTCGGCATATATGCTCTTTTTTTTAACTGTGGTGGTGAAATCACCTCCTACAGTGTTGGAGTCGCGTCTTTATGTATCGTGGGAGCAAACGCTGTTGCTGTCAAGATAAATAAATCCGCGTTGCAACTGAATGGCGCACCTGAAAACAAAAAAATGCTTAACACTAAAACACAGTAAACAAAATTACATACCTGAAAAGCAAGCATGATAAAACATGATAAAACATAATAAAACATTGCAGAATAGAATGGAGTAAAAAAAGAGCAACAATAGAGAGAGAATAGAGTGAGAGAGAGAACAATAAAACGACAACTATTTTTATTTTTTTTATTTTTTTGAGATTCACAGGTAAAAAAAAGCTCCTGACTGAAGCGACTGAATCAAAACGCTACCACAAAAAAAACTGTTAGCGATCGCAGGGATCAGGCCTGACTCTGCGAACGCTGCAGTTATGTGTGCTTAGTGTTTTGTAAGTGACAGTGATCGATCGATACTGCACTTGGGTGGGCTGGGCTGGGCGGAGGGGGAAAACGCAGGTGCTAGCAGGTATCTGGGCTGATCCCGCTAACAATGCGTTTTTTTTTGGAACCCTAAACTGCTGGGACGCTAGTATAGATCTGATCAGATCAGATATTGATCTGTTCAGATACTGTGCCACTAAGGGAGGTGTATGCTTTGTGCGTGGGTGTTTGCGGTACTGGCACTAACCTGGGGCGACGCAGACCTTATTTGACCCTAAAACCTAATTGATATCACCCGCCGGGCGATCAGGGGTTAAACCGTTATTGGGTAATAAATGGCGGGTGCCCTGACAGTATAAAAAACAAGCTAACTAACCAGCGTCACCCGTAACAGTAATACAAAAAAAAACTGGTTACCTATCGACACTAATGCAGCGATCAGAAAAACGATCGCTTAGTGACACTGGCAAAAGGGGGTGAAAGGGTTAACTAGGGGCAATCAGGGGGTTAAACCTTTATTAGGTAATATATGGGGGTACCTGACGCTATATAAAAACCTGACGGGGAACCTAAATAACGAAATAACTAACTGGCTAACCAGCGTCACCAGTGACAGTTATACAGTGATCACTGGTGAAAGGGTTAACTCTAGGGGCAATCAGGGGGTTAAAACCTTTATTTAGGTTGTAATATGGGGGTACCTGACCTATAAACCTATTTATGAACCTATATAAACATGGCGGTTACCTAAAAAAAAAAAAATGGTTACCTAGCGACACTAATGCAGCGATCAGAAAAACGATAGCTTAGTGACACTGGCAAAAGGGGGTGAAAGGGTTAACTAGGGGCAATCAGGGGTTAAAACCTTTATTAGGTAATATATGGGGGTACCTGACGCTATATAAAAACCTGACGGGGAACCTAAATAACGAAATAACTAACTGGCTAACCAGCGTCACCAGTGACAGTTATACAGTGATCACTGGTGAAAGGGTTAACTCTAGGGGCAATCAAGGGGTTAAAACCTTTATTTAGGTTGTAATATGGGGGTACCTGACCTATAAAACTATTTATGAACCTATATAAACATGGCGGTTACCTAAAAAAAAAAAATGGTTACCTAGCGACAGCAGTGACACTAATACAGCGATCAGAAAAACGATCGCTTAGTGACACTGGCAAAAGGGGGTGAAAGGGTTACCTGGGGGGCAATCAAGGGGTTAAACCTTTATTAGGGGGGGGTAGGGGGCTACCTTGGACCTAAAACTAACTGCCCTGACAGTTATTACAGTCACACTGACACTAAATGCAGTGATCAGTAAAAAAATGATCACTGCAATTAGTGACACTGTGACTGGGGGGGGAGGGGGTGATCTGGGGGGTGATCAGGGGGTGACAGGGGGTGGAATATGTGCCTAACTGTACTGGTGTCAGTGTAGTGTTGTGCACTAACCTTAACATGTTCGCCGCTCGGCGTCTCCGGTCACATAGACCGGCGCACCGAGCGTGACATCACTTCCGCCTTCCTGTCTATACAATAGACAGGAAGGGGAAGTTTCTCATTGGCCAGGAGCGATCGCGAGGGGGTGGCCAGAAACCACTGGCCGTCCCCTCGTCCCGGATCGCTCCTGAAGCGATCCCGACCGTCCCCGCCGGCAGGGGGGTCCGATCGGACCCCCCAACCGCCGGAAGAATGTCACGTACAGGTACGTGATTCTGCCTGTACGTGCCATTCTGCCGACGTATATATACAGGGGGCGGTCGGCAAGTGGTTAAGCTAAAAGGGCTCTTTCTCTTTCTCTCTCTCATATCAGACTCTAACCACACCCCATTTGAGCCACTTCCCTTTAAGCCACGCCCAACGTTTTGCTTAAATCACGCTCATTTTTTGCCTTTTCTTTCCCTGCTATGCCACGCCTACAAATTAATTCCCTGCCCCCTAATTATAAGACTCCGCCTACAGGCAAAAAAGTATCCCTATACATTTTTTTACAATGTTGGCAATTATGTATGAGCTGATTGATTGCCATGCACAGCTGCTTCAGATTCTGGCTTCTCTAGTTTTAATAAATTCCCCTAAGGACTCATTCACTTTGTGCTGTGTCTGTATTCACATCAGAGCTTTATGGTAGCAGCCCATAGAAGTGGGTGCACAGACCTGAATGCAGACACTGTGGATTTGGATCCATGCACCTGTTCCTGCCCGCATGCTAATTTTCTACGACTATGTCCATGCATACGTCCCAATTGACTTTGATAGGCCTGCCAGCACAGGGATACACAGAACACCTGTGCATCCCTGTGTGGTACATGAGGCACAGATGCATACATCTCCTGTAAATAAGGCCTAATTGTCATGTGGGTCAGATAGCAGGAAAGAGGGGAATGTCAGGTATTGATAAATGTCTCCATGTATGTTGTCAACCCCCAGGCTCCAGGCTCACCCTCCAGGGCCCTGCCTCGGTCCTGGCTTTAGGTCCAGACTTTCTTGCTTGATATGGCAAGGCCTCAGGACACTCGCTGTCCTAGTCCAGGGACTTCAGGAACTTGCTTTCCTGATTAGTTGGCCTGCATACAGAATGCATTCTTTGTTTACATATCAGGAAACACAGTGCAGCACACATACAGCTCAGTACACCGTCAATACATGTCAGTAAGTGCCTGAGAATTTGTGAATGAATGTGTGAGGAGCAAGGTCTCATGGGACATATAGTCCTGGGCAGGAAGCGAGTGGTTCTAAATGCAGAAGTTTTTCTTACCTTGCTATAGGGGCCCTCTATACTATACTATACTTTGCAACTTGCTATTGGGGCATTCTGAAGGCAGGAGGAGCCAGAAGCATCGGCGGGGGACCCCAGAAAAGGAAAATCCAGGCTGCTGTGTGCAAAGCCATTACACAAAGCAGGTAAGTATGTGTTTGTTGTTTTAAAAAAAAAAAAAAATATTTAAAGAGGAAGTAAACCCTGGTGGGTTTTACTTCCTCTTTATTTCCCTGCAAAGGTAAAGCATAATGGGCTACTGTGCATTGCATGCATACATATATATATATATATAGAGAGAGAGAGAGAGAGAGAGAGAGATACACACACATGCATGCATATATAGAGTAAACAGGACTAAACACTTTTAATTATTCTGAATATCTTTGAAGGTTTATCCAGGTCATGATATAGATAATAGCATTTAGTCACATTTAACTTGACTAGTTCTGTAATGTTGATGACTTTTTGTAAGCTCACCCAGGCTACTTTTTCAGTTCTACAGGGGGGGGGGGGGCGCAGGGGGCAACTGCCCTGAGCAGAGTTTTGAGGGGGGTCGCGGGAGCATCAGCTCCTCCTGCATGTCAGTGACAGGCGCGGTTGTCACCCAAAGGACCTGGCCAAAGTTGTTGCGGTCTGCCTCCGCCGGCTAGTTTGACCACTACTGCTAATGCTTCAGTATTCTTTCATCAAACTGGGTCTAGTCTCTGCATTTTCCGACAGTTTCTGCCCCCACCCCGCCACCTGTAGTGTTTTCTTCTGTATTCTTTCATCATTACCCGGCATTTTCTGACAGTTTCTGTCCCCGGAAAGTCGGATCGCTTTTCAGAGGAGCAGCAGTCCTTGCCGTAAGTGTAAACAAGCTGCACTGTGTGGTGTTGCGTCCATGAGGCGCATCATCCTTATTGCTGGGCAAGTAACTATATAATTTTATTGCACAGTGATTTTATATGTATGCTAAAGCACACTGTTATCACTAGTAGGCCTCATTCATACAGGGCATTCTGTTGTCTGCCTTTGGGGTCATGCACCCGCAACTGTATCGAATTGAGAGCAGTGGCTGTGTCCGTACAGCCACTGCGTTCAAGCTAACATCATTGGGACTGCCTTCTAGGGGGTGCAACCAACCCCTGTACATCTCCATACCATCCCCATACAGCCCTTGTATACTATAGTACGTGTACTATGTGTGACTAGGCCTTATTTTAGTGTTTAAGCACTTTTTTTTTTTTTATTATGTAGTCCATATCATTTGACCTAAAAATAGAAATAATTTTAAAAGAAAGGAGCACAGACTTTTGTTTA
Source organism: Lithobates sylvaticus (assembly GCA_028564925.1). Classification (NCBI taxonomy): domain Eukaryota; kingdom Metazoa; phylum Chordata; class Amphibia; order Anura; family Ranidae; genus Lithobates; species Lithobates sylvaticus. Next base: position 100,417,550 of record CM053033.1, on the reverse strand, counting down.
TTTTTTTTTTTTTTTTAATTAATTTGCCGATTTATGGGAAATCAAAGTGTAACTTTAGGGGGAAATTTTGTTAAACAGGCCCGATTTTTAATGCAGAAAAGGCATGTGTAGGTGTCTTTTTTTTTACCTGCCTGCACAACTTGAACTATGAGCTGCGCACCCCAGTCACACAGTGGGAGACAGACTGCCCCTCTTCCTGTCTCCGCTTGTGATGACATATCTCATAACAAGAGAGGGGAAGACAGAGAAGCTGTTTCCATGCCCAGCGGGTGCCACACTGAGAATGAGATAGGAACTGCAAGTACACATTGGGACGGGGGGCGCAGTTTGCCATCTTTGCCCTGGGAACTGGATGACCTTGTCCCAGCACTAACATTACAGAACAGATGTTCTGAATGAACGTGGCTAATAACTACTAGCTATTCGTTCTGTAATACTCCTAATTGGACACTAGATGGTGCCAAGTCCTTTTGTAGCAAGTGTACAATCAGGAGCTTATAAAAGTAACTTTGCAGATCAATAGTGATTTTAGAGAAGATGGATGGTTTATGGTTGGTGAATGTCTTGTGATAGCTTGTATCTTTTGACACATTGAGGGAGATTTACTAAAAATGTTGCTGTGCATAGTAATCAATCAATCAATCATCTTCGGACAACCCATCGTTCTCTATGGAGAGGCGGATGTCAGCGGACACCTTCTGGCATCTGATCCGATGCGGTCTGTGGTCCAGCGGAGCAGATCAGATGACAGTCGGATGAAAATGGACATGTAGTCCGTTTCCATCCAATCGCCCCATAGAGAACAGCGGGCTGTGTCCATAGCCGCTCTGCATAGCGGAACAGACATGGACCTGTCATTTGCCTGCTCAGCCGGGATCAGCGGACAGATCTCCCAGCTGAGCAGGTGAATCAATTTGACAGATTCCACTCTGTCTGAAAGAGGCCTAGCTGAAAAAGCTGAAGTTAGAAACAAATTGGTTACTATGCACAGCTGCACCAGATTTTGTGTGCATCAGTTTAATAAATCTCCCCCATGATGTATTAATTTATTGATACATTACACAGTAAGGCTGCATTCATACCTAAGCAAAGATATTTTCATGTTTTTTCTTTTACCATTTTCTCACATAGGCCTTGTTTAGACGTGCCATAATAAGACACATTTTGCATGTGTTTTTGATGTGTATGCGTCGTATTAACCACTTGCCTACTGGGCATTTAAACCCTCCTCCTGACCAGACCAATTTTCAGCTCCGGGGAGCTCTCACATTTTGAATGCCAATTACTCATTCATGTAATACTGTACCCAAATTTGTTTTTTGTCCTTTCTTTCATACAAATAGAGCTTTCTTTTGGTGGTATTTGATCACCTCTGGGTTTTTTATTTTTTGCGCTATAAATGAAAAAAGACCAAAAATGTTGAAAAAAAAATGTTTTTCTTAGCTTCTGTGATAAAATTTTGCAAAATATTATTTTTTATTCATACATTTTGGCCACAATTTATACTGCTACATATCTTTGGTAAAAAATAACCCAAATTAGTGGATATTATTTGGTCTGTGTGAAAGTTAGAGAGTCTACAAGCTGTGGTGCAAATTATAATAAAAAATTATCACACCTGATGTACTGGTGGTCTATCTCATTTCTTGCGACCCGAACAAGTCAGGAAAGTACAAATACCCCCCCTCCCCCCCAAATGACCCCTTTTTTGAAAGTAGACATTCCAAGGTATTTAATAAGATGCATGGAGAGGTTTTTGATGTTGTCATTTTTTCCCACAATTCTTTGCAAAATGACGTTTTTTCTCCACAAAATTGTCATTGTAATAGGTTAATTCTCTCATATGGCATGTGTATACCACAAATGACACCCCAAAATACATTCTGCTACTCCTCCTAAGTATGGCGATACCACGTGTGGGACTTTTTCACGGCCTAGCCACATAGAGAGGCCCAATATGCAGGGAGCACCATCACGTGTTCTAGGAGCATAAATTACACATCTAACTTGTTGACTACCTAGTACACTTTTGAAGGCCCTGGAGCACCAGGACAATGAAAACGCCAACAAAGTGACCCCATTTTGGAAAGCTAACACCCCGTATAATCTATGAGGCATAATGAGTCTTTTGAAAGGTTCGTTTTTTTCAAGAAGTGTGGAAAAAAATGAAAACGCATTTGTTTTACACAAAGTTATCCATTTATAAGATATTTCCAACACATGGCATGTACATAGCAAAAATTACACCCCAAAATACATTCTGCTACTTCTCCTGAGTATGGCAATACCACACGTGCGAGACTTTTACACATTCTGGCCACATACAGAGGCCCAACATGCAAGGAACATCGTCAGGTGTTCTAGGGACACATAGCATGCACATACCAAGAATTACACCCCAAAATACATTCTGCTGAGCAAAGGGTAAACAAAAGATTACCTGTGGTTTTAGTAGCGCAGTTGTCCACAGGGGATAGCACTGGTCCAGGCAGCAGGCAGGGACTTGGTCAGCAAAAGCGAACGCAATTGTCCAGGCAATAGGCAGGAATACTGTCCATAGTCAGTACAGGCAGCAGGCAGGGATACTGTCCATATACAGTCCAGGGTCAGTGCAGGCAGAGATTGTCAGCAGTGCCAAAATATTGGTCCTGGTAGTAGGCAGGAACATGGTCCATGTGGTGTGGTCAGTTCATGCGACAGGCAGAGGCATGATGGGATAGATCCTACAGGCAGCAGGCAGAAGTAGGGCCTCGTTCAGGACAGAATGGGGACAGGGGTAGAGGCTTCTCCCACCCAAATCCCTTTGAAGCCTCCGAGTCTCCAGACCCTAATCTAGGAATGAGAAAACAAAAAAAATAGCTTTCTTCATCCAGAAAAACAATTATGGAGCCCCTCACATATGTGAGACCCCTGTGTTATGAATCCCACTAGTCCAGTGGCAGGGTACAAGATCAGTCCAATAGGCAGGCAAAAAGCATGGTCAAACAGTCCAGGGTCAGTTCTAGATCAGGCCAGGGTCAGTTCCAGATCAGGCAGAGGTATGAACAGAATCAGTAGGCAGAAGCGTGGTCAAATAACAAGCCAGGGTCAGTTCCAGATCAGGCAGAGGTATGAACAGAATCGGTAGGCAGAAGCATGGTCGAATAACAAGCCAGGGTCAGTTACAGAGCAAGTAGAGGCATAAGGGGTATGAAGGTAAATGTCAGGAAGTGAGGGTTATGTTTACCATACTTCACTAATAATTTTATGAAGTATGGTAATGGCGGAAACAGTCAACTATTATGCAGAGGCCTGGTTGGGAAGGACATTGTGGACAATAAGTGGTGTCTCTACTAATTCCTGCTCTGGAGCACACCCGGCATTTTTTCTGACATTTTTGGCCTGTTGGTCTGGGAGGGATTTTATTGAAGTCGACAACCCCCATGAACATATTGTATTCGTGGATACAGGTTGGTTTTTGGATTGCGTCATTCCTCCTGGTTATCTCAACGAATGTATTGTTGTGGTTCGAAGAAAGCATATGGACATCCCTTCTGTCCCTCCACTTCACAGCCAGAATTTCCTAATTTTCTCATCACTAACTTGCCGTCTCCCCTCTTCTTAGCTTCTTGTTGATAAGGCTTTGAGGAAAGCCCTTCCGGTTCATCCTTACGGTGCCATATGCTGGAGTGTTCTTTCTGTGAAGGTTGCGGAACAGGGCAAACTTGTATAAAAGTTATCTACGTACAAATGGTAGCCTTTCTCCAGGAGTGGGTTTATGAGTTCCCAAAAGACTTTCCCGCTTGATCCGATGTAGTCTGGGCAATTAGGGGGATGAAGCTGGGTGTCCTTCCCTTTGTATACCATGAAAGCATATGTATACCCTGTGGCTCGGTCGCACAATTTATACAGCTTCACCCCATAGCGGGCCCTTTTGGTGGGAATAAATTGTTTTATGCCCAGCCTGCCAGAAAATTTGATAAGGGACTCATCCACACATGTGTTGGACTGGGGTAAACAACTGGGGGAAGATTTCAGAAAAAGAATTTAGTAGTGGCCGAATTTTTTAAAGCTTGTCAAAATTTGGGTCATTTCGGGGAGGGCACTGGGTATTGTTATTATAGTGTAGGAATCTCATAATCATGAGATATCTGGTTCTGGGCATTACTGAGGAAAATATGGGCATGTGGTGGATGGGGAGGGTTGTATAAACGTAATTAATTTTTTTTTGGTAAGTCCCATACAGAATGTAAGGCCCAAAAAATGTTTAAACTCCTCCACTATTAGGGCTCTCCACTCATAGGGACGGGTGTAATAGGTTGTTGGGTTACTTGCTATGAATTGTTGTGCATACAGGTTGCACTGGGCCACAATTTATGCTAGCATGTCCTCAGTAAAAATTAAATGGAAAAAATCAATCAGGGACAAAATGTCTGTGTTCACCTGGACTCCTGGCTGGGCAGTGAAAGGGGGAATGTTAGCTTCTCCTGAATTAGGAAGAAGCCACAAGGGGTTCTGAGTGGAATAGGGAAGGCTGGCATGGGACCTAACCCTTTGGGACTGAGGTGACACCCCACTGGTAAGTGGCCTTTGCCGAGTAGCTGGTGGATGGCACTGCCTCCTCACCAGAATGCGTTCGTCTGGCAGGCGGACTCTCATCTTCCTCTGAGGCTGTCAGTGTTCCACTGCTTAGGACAGGCTCGTAGTCAACGTCAGACTCAGAATCTGAATATGAGGAGGAATCCAAAGCAGAGAGCTCCCCGTTGCCTGAGCTCCTCAGCTGAAAATAATCTTCTAGACATTGTTGGTGATGACAGAAGGCACTGATGACACGTGACACTGATGACAAATGGCACTAATACGTGGCACTAATGACACGTGGCACTGGTGACAGATGGCACTGATATATGGCACTGATGACACGTGACACTGATGGCAGATGGCACTGATACGTGGCACTAATGACACGTGACACTGATGGCAGATGGCACTGATACATGGCACTGATGATACGTGGCACTGATATGTGGCACTGACACGTGACACTGATGACAGATGGCACTGATACGTGGCATGATGACATGTGACACTGATGACACGTGACACTGATGGCAGATGGCACTGATATGTGGCACTGATGACATGTGGCACTGATGGCATATGGCACGTGACACTGACAGGTGGCACTGATGACAGATGGCACTGACAGATGGCACTGATGACAGATGGCATTGACAGGTGGCACTGACAGATGGTTTGCAGCATGTTTACAGTGTAATAAATGGAGGCATTTGGGGAGCCATAGCCAGCTGAATGTTACATGTTGGATACATTTTGGCGTGACACAAATGCGACCATGTGAATAACACTGTCTATTGCAAGGCATATAATTGACACAGAGAGTTGACAGGCATTTCTGGGGCTTCAAAAATGCAGATGAAACTCCTGCTTTTGATGCTTGTGTAAACTTAGATTAGAAGAGTATTTCAAGTGCTTAGCCAATGGAAAGAACTGGGGGAGGCAATCAGTTCTTACAGCCTAAAAAATGCCTGGGAGAAAAAAAAATACACAAAAGCACTCAATTTGTGCATTTTCAGACATTCTGGTTCAAGTCTAAGGGGTTAAAGCGGTGTTCCACGTGGGGAAAAATAAATTAAAAGTCATCAGCTACAAATACTGTAGCTGATGACTTTTAATATATAGACATTTACCTGTCCAGGGAGCCCACTATGTGGACAATGCTGCCCCTAAAGCCTAATGCAGCCGGATGGACAGTAATATAAGATATTGAGGAGAACTGCCCCGTAAATACGTTGATTCATCAAAGGTTTAGATGGGTCGGCAATGGGGTTGGGTCTGAACGGTGTATGAATGAAGTATAAAAAGGACTGACCAAGTCAGAGAGCTCTCTCAGTTACCATGATTTTTTTGAGCCCAGCTGATGAGATTGTGTCTAGGGGAGACAGCCTTGTGATAAGTATCTTTAATGTTCTTGTGTTATATGTTCTATAGTATTTTCATGTTAGCATTTTTCTATTTTCTTGGGAAATAAATAAGACATTGTTTTATTAAGCAGTTTGTTTTCATAGCTAACTTTATATTAGTGTGTTATCAACAGTAACATTATCCATTTATAGACCAGCTAACTATAGGAATAGACAAATTAATACATATATGAAATAAATAGAGGGAATCCGTAACCACCCTTGGGATAATATTTATTTTAGAATTTATTTCAGAGGGGCACAATATTTTTTTAGTTTGGGATGGTATTTCTCCCATGGGGGTTCTCATTTTAAGCCTTAACAGACCCAAATGGCCTTGTATGGCAGCTGCAATGTAGATTTGTAAGTTTTCGCTAAAGCCGTACATCTTTGAAGCAGAATTTTGGATACATGCTACAGATGCACAACTTTACTGGCAGGGTAAGCCCCCCAAGTTACTGGCTTTTAAGCAATTTTGCATTTTTAATGGCACTTTTCCTTGTTTCATTTTTGGGGTTGTCCAAATTGGTGACATTGATATATGTCCCTCAGGGTGGAACCTGGGCCCCCATAGCCAATAACTAGAATATAAGCCAGCCAAGTGGGGACTAGCTAAATTAACAAGTCAGTTCCCATAGACTGCAATGGTATTTGTTGTATAACTTTTGCTCATGTTAGGCTCTTTGTTTGCCCCATCTGTAATTTTGTAGCATGCTGGAATGCTGGGGTAGGCTTTATCATTACAAATAGAAATATTTGCATTATGTCGCATGTTATGGAAAAAATGTAGAAGCACAAAAAATTTATGAAACTCCTAAATAAGTGTACTTAAAAGTCCAAAATGAATAAATCATAAAGTTTATAATGAAGCATAGGCTCTTCTAATGTGACTCCAATCAGTGAATGTTTAATCAATATCCATAAAGAAATGACATTTACGGAGTATGTGAACACCACATAGAGTGCACGCTTAATGTGTGGAGAGCCAGATAGGCTTGTGAAAAATTACCCAGCCGGGACCTTTATCCAGATAGGAAAGATGGTACTCCCAGTCGGGGTCTTTGTCCCAAGACGAGTCAAGCCTCTGGATATCCAAAAACAAGTAGCAAGCCAGATGGGCTTGTGACCAATGCCCGATCAGAACCTTTGTCCCTTATGTGGACGATGGTACTCCTGTCAGGATCTTTACCCCAGGGCAATCCGAAGCCTCAGAATGTCCCCAGACTGATCCCGGTCAGACAAGCGCGATCTCCCGATCAGAGCAATTTGCAAACAATTGGTCAGATGTACCCAGAAGAATAAACTCACCATAGCATAATACCGTAGAGGCTGAGTTTTATCTAAAGTTAAGTTATAGACAGCAAGGTAGCCGGCCGGCTATGCAAAAAAACGCCCATCCACTTAGACTCTTAGTACACAATGATGTCAGCATGTCAGCTCCTCCCAATCTGACCATTTGTTTAGAACTGCTCTGATGGGGAGCACACGCTTGTCTGACCGGGGTCAGTCTGGGGACATTCTGAGACTTCGGATTGCCCTGGGGTAAAGATCCTGACGGGAGTACCATCGTCCACATTAGGGACAAAGGTTCTGATCAGGCATCGGTCACAAGCCCATCTGGCTTGCTACATGTTTTTGTATATCCAGAGGCTTGGCTCGTCTTGGGACAAAGACCCCGACTGGGAGTACCATCTTTCCTATCTGGATAAAGGCCCCGACCGGGTAATTGGTCACAAGCCTATCTGGCTTGCCACATGGTAAGCGTGCACTCTATGTGGTGTTCACATATTCCGTAAATGTCATTTCTTTATGGCTATTGATTAAATATTCACTGATTGGAGTCACATTAGAAGAGCCTATGCTTCATTATAGACTTTATGATTTATTCATTTTGGACTTTTAAGTATACTTATTTAGGGGATTCATCAATTAATTTTTAGCGCTGCTACATTTTTTCCATTCTGTTTTGTGTGTGTGTATCACTTCTAGTGGCTGCTTATGTTTTCAGTTTAATTCGTTTTCACTTGGTTACAGCGCGGTATTGTTTGTTGATATGTCACATGTTATGTAAAAATGGATGTTTGATACAAGCCGCCCTCCTATAATAACACCACTCTGCGCCGCAGGATTTTAAAACATTGCGATATAAAAAAATAAAATAAAGTCAAGATAGTGTAAATATATAATAAAACATATAACACTAAAAGCAGCCGCTTAAAATTATGATGAATGGAAAGTACAATAAATAAGGTGCCAAAGTCTCTTAAATTATTGTAGCAGCACAATCAGTCAGATATGATCGTCCAACAAATAAATCAATGAAAGTTCAATGGTATGTAAAAATGGAGAAAAAAACATTTCTAAATAGTTGCTGTGTAGTCTGTCAGAGCCATCCACCAGAACAATTCAACATGTGTGATGTCCTTCCCCTATGGGGGTACACTCACCAGATGCACAGTCAATATGTGCCTGTATCAAACAAATTCTCCACTTCTCCTCCAAATCCCCAGCATCCGCTCACCAAACCGCAGGTATCAGTCAAAGCATGTGGGAAGAATAATGTGACCACATAGTTTAATACTCATAAGAAACATTTATTGATTTTCCCCCACTCTGGCCACATCGGTTAGCGACGAAGCCATGGTGGACCTGAGGTTACAGGGGTTTCTGGCGGGTTTAAAGGATTTGGTAAAAAAAATTGAGCCAGGGACGAACAGGGTCCCGTCGCCGGCTACGACATGGGTGGCGCAGAAAAAAGGGGGGTTGCGGTAGCGGGGAATCCCAATGCAGGAATTGCACCCATGCCTCCCACGGCAGCAGCAACGCCCGCGGTAGGACAGGAGGAGTCTTCCAAAATGGACAGAGGGGGACACAGCAGGGGAGGCAGCTAAAAAACAGGATTTGATCAGGTTGGCAGATGCTGAAAAATGTGAGGTTTATGTGTGTTTCGAGGGGCCTCTTGGGGCGCACCTGAACCTGTAGGTGAGGGAGAAGACATGGAAAGGTGAGTATGTGGAGATATTCGCACTTCTGCTGCTGGAGAAATGTAATTTAGCTAGGGTAAAGCCGGTGGATCATAAGAGGATGCGGAGAAGAGGAGATACATGCTTATTACGCAGACTTTCCAGAATTGGCTCCAGGCTTTCGCCATAATGGCTAGTGTAATCGGTGAGAAGAACCTTGAACATTGTCCGGGGCTGCTCTGCTACCTGGACACCATGGGTGAGGCACATAGAGTCTACAGGGAGTACCGTGGTTGCGCTATGATGAACAGTTCAGGCAGAGGAGGGCGATACGGCCATCGTGGGATCACAAAGATATTAGTCTGTGGATGCGACTTATGACGTTGGCGAGGACCACGAGTCAGTTTTTTCCAGGGTGGGGGGGGGGGGGGGGGGCGGTGGCTCATACAACCTGGACAATCGGCCACAAGAAAAAAGGGGATTTGCTGACAATATAACAAGTGCTCCTGCAAGTTTGGGGGATCCTGCAAGTACAAACACGAATACTCAGGATGCGGAGGTGGGCACCCATTGTCCCGCTGCTTTAAGCAAGGAAAGGGCCATGCCGGGGAGTCTGTTAGTAAGAGGGACGACGCCGGTGAAAGTAGAAAAGATGCAGCCGTTTCTCGATAGGTACCCGGATAGGGGAGTGGCCAGGTTGTTGAGCATGGGGTTTTTAGAGGGTTTTAGGATTCCGTCGACCCTGGTTGATGCACCTCCGGTGGCTTGCAATCTGCGCTCAGCTTTACAGCATGCGGACGTAGTTTTGGAGAAACTAAGGAAGGAGGTGGCTTTGGGCCGCATGGGTGGCACATTCGCTAGTTTGCCATTACCGGATTTGGTGGTTTCACCTTTGGGGGTTGTGCCACAGAAGGAGCTGAATACATTTAGGCTGATTCACCATCTTTCCTTCCCAAAGGAGAGATCCGTCAATGATGCTATTAACCCGGAAACGTGTGCAGTATTATACACGTCTTTTGATGCAGCTGTATTTTGGGTTTGCAAGTATGAGCAGGGTGCCCGTATGGCAAAAGCTGACATAGAATCGGCTTTTAGACTTCTTCCAGTACACCCGGATAGTTTTAGGTTGCTAGGTTGCCATTGGCAGGAGGAGTTTTATGTAGACCGTTGCCTGCCTATGGGTTGCTCTATTTCTTGTGCATTGTTTGAGCAGTTTAGTTCATTCATGGAGTCGCGGGAGTGAATTTGATCATACACTACCTGGATGACATTCTGTGTGTGGGCCCGGCCTCGTCGGGGTTTGTGCAGTCCTGTTGACTATGCTGGAACACGTTGCCGCTCGTTTTGGCATTCCTGTTGGCCCCAGAGAATACGGAGAGACCGACTACGGTGCCAAGCTTCTTGGTCATTGTCCTGGATTCGGACAGGATAGCGGGGATAATGGGACTACGCAAGGTGCAACTTCAAACATTGCAGTCACTATTGGGTAAGTTGAATTTTGCGTGTCGCATCCTTCCGATGGGGAGAATGTTCTGCAGATGGCTGTCGGCAAGCACGGCAGGCTTCAGGGCCCTCACTCATTATGTGTGACTGAGACGGGAACATATCGATGATTTAAGGATTTGGCACGCATTTTTGGATGATTTTGGATGATTTCAATGGAAGGGCATTATGGATGTTAGGGCGGTCAGCAATTTTGATCTGGAACTGTACACAGATGAGGCTAGATTGGCGGATTTTGGTGCCTTCTTTCAAGGTAAGCGGTGTGCGAGGCCCTAGCCGGATTCGTGGAAAGAGGCAGGTTTGTCGAAGAACATGTTGTTGCTGGAGTAAAGTTGTTTACAGTAGTATTAGCAGTGGAGTTATGGGGGGAGTCATTCAGAAACTTGAAGGTGCCTTTTCACAGGGATAATCTGGGGGGTGGTGCAGGTCATCAACAAAGTTTTGGCGGCATCCCCACCGGTTGTACGGCTACTCAGACACCTAGTTTTGTGTTGTCTACAGCTGAATGTTTTTATTTATGCTTTGTCTCGCTTTCAGTGAGACAAGTTCCAGGAGTTGGCTCCGGAGGTGGAGCAACAAGAGGTTCCTTGTCCCGAAGGGCTGTGGAGAGTTACCTTGGAAGTGTATCCGGATGGATAAGGCAGTCGGTGAGCTCGGCGACATGGGTGGCGTATAATAGGGTATGGAGAGAATGGTTGTCCCTGTTGCAGGAGGTCACGAGTGACCGGGAGGAGCAAGACTTGAGATTGATGGTACTGTACATTGTTTTGCGTAATTTGGAAGATGGGGTGTCGGTATCAGGGTTGGAAAAGAAGTTGGCGGGCCTTTTTGGTTTAAATTCCAGGGTTCCCCAGATTTTACTAAAGATTTTTGGGTAAGGCAGGCAATGAAGGGATACAGGCAATCCATGGCAAGTGGGGATTGTTTAAAGCAGCATTTTCTCTGGCATTTTTTGGGGCTTTTCAGATTAGTGAGTTGGTTAGCCCTTCCAAGAAGTTAAAGGGTTGTTTGGGGTCAATCAAGGTCATCTGTGATGATGATCGATTGTCTATATGGGTGAGCAGATCGAAAACGGATCAGCGGAGCAAGGGGAAAAATGTGCAGGTATTTGCAATACTGGATTCGCCCTTGTGCCCAGTGGGGTTGGTGAAGGGATTCCTTGCAGTACGTCCAAGTGATGGGGTTGTTCTTGGTACATAGGGACGGCAGTTCATTATAAAGATTTCAGTTTATTGCAGTCTTTAAGAAATGTTTGGTGGCCCTGGGGTATGGTGATCAAAATTTTTTATCTCATTAGTTTTGTATTGGAGCTGCTATGGAGGCAGTCAGATGGGGTTGGACGAAGTAGTTGGGAGATGGGAGTCTAGGCGGTTTAAGTCATATGTTAGACCCCACCTGTTGACAGTTTAGCTGGGTAGTGGGGGTGCATGGGGTGTGTGTGGTCCTTGATATATACCTGCTCAGGCGAACAATTATTGGTTGTTGTTTCTTCTCTTTCAGGAGGAACCCAATGATTGGTCTGGATACTGGGCAGTTCATATGTCTTTTGGGGGGCAAGGAGGGCAGATGTGTGGCCAGTGGGTAGACAATTAGGCATTCCAAGAAGTGAGGCATGTATTATGTGGCTGAGGTTCCCTGGGATGCTATGTCATAGGACCATTCCAGAAGTGCACAGATTTGCACGTTTGGACAGGCCTCCTGACATTCTTGTTTTGCATGTGGGGGGTAATGACTTGGGGTTAAGGTCCATGTTGGATACTGTGCGAGATTTCAAATTAGATTTTTTGCGGCTCCACATGGCCTTTCCAGAGATGATAATAGTGTGGTCCGACATTGTGGCACGGACGGCTTGGAAATTAGCGAGGTCAGTAGAGCAGATTAACAAGGCCAGGAAGAAAGTAAACAGGGAAGTCAGCAGATTTGTGGTTCGGAATGGTGGGTTGGCGATCAGACACTTGGAGCTGGAAGTTGATACATGGCGTTAACTTCGTGGAGACGGAATGCACCTCAATGCTGTGGGGATTGATATGTGGGCTCTAGGTTTGCAAGATGGGATACAGAGAGCGTTGAGGGTGTAGCGGCGCACATAAGGGTAAGGTTTTCCCCTTTTGTGCTGTGGCGGGTTGTTGGTCTTTGCGGGTGAAGGAAGTAACCTCGGATATGGAAGAGTTCGGGACCCATCGGCGGTATGGGTCTCATTGGTGGTATTCCAGCTAACGGTGGTTTAGCTGGAATTTGGTTAATGGGTGCGTTGCATTCAGTGTTTGGTTGTCTCCAAGCTAGCATGTCAGCTGGAGGTCTGGACGTAAGTATGTAACTGATGAGTGGTGGTTTAACGGTTGTTTTATAAAGTTATGTATATTTACTTGAGTGTTAATAAAAAATGGCTGCTACGGCCAATATTTACTCCAGCTTGGTGTGGTCTCCATTCATGGGCAAGGTAAAGCAGAGCTGGGTATTGGTCTGGCAGAGTTAGTTTATTATGTAGCATCTGTTATACAATGTATAAGTTTATTGCAATAAACCTTCTGCCTTTACAAGGCTTTCAAATTCGTTTTTCAACAAAGCCGGCCAAACAATATTTACCTTTCAAATTCTTTAGTATTTTTCAATGAATAAATACCACAATTGCGAAAAGTTTCTCTAGAAAAGCTCTGTTTACTTTTGATGTGATAAACCATTTGTCCTTGGCAAAGTATGCCAAATCCAAACAGTAGACAATAGTCAAACTCTACTGTGTTGTGCAACAGTTCACCTTTGCTTCGTGCTTAATTCTCCTGAACTCTGGTACCCTACACTTGTAGCATGCCATTAATACTTTCACTTTCCTAAGCTGGCCATAAACTGTTTGACCCCTTTCACACTGGTGCTTTTTTCAGGCGCTTTGGGCTAAAAAAAATGCCTCCCCTGCATCCAAGTGCTTTCACACTGGGGCGGTGCACTTGCAGGACGTTAGAAAAAGTCCTGCAAGCAGCATCTTTTGGGCGGTGGAGGAGTGCTGCTCCACTGCTCCTGTCCATTGAAATCAATGGGGTGCACCTCAATGCTGTGGGGATTGATATGTGGGCTCTAGGTTTGCAAGATGGGATACAGAGAGCGTTGAGGGTGTGGCGGCGCACATAAGGGTAAAGTTTTCCCCTTTTGTGCTGTGGCGGGTTGTTGATCTTTGTGGGTGAAGGAAGTAACCTCGGATACGGAAGAGTTCGGGACCCATCGGTGGACTTTTCGACCGTCATCACATTCAAACTACGGGACTTTCAAACGGACTTTAGTCCGTTCGTGTGCGCAAGTCCAGTCGTTCGAAAGTCCGTCAGAAAGACCGTCGGACTTTTGATGCCGAAAAGTCCAGTCGTGTGTACATGGCATTAGATGATGAAAAAATAGAGAGGGGATTAAAGGGTATATTCTCTCTTTTGGTTTGTTTTAGATATCATTGAAATCATTTTGTTACATCTATTTTATAAGTGAAAATTTGCCAGTTGATCCCGCCAGAAATTTGGCAGCTGCTAATTTTCTGTGTTCTCTGCCTGTGCTGCACTCTTATCAGTTACATTAGTCCGAGGATGATAGAGCCCGGCCTATTTATGTTATCGAAAAGAGTACAGAAGGTGTTTCCGGTAATCCTGCCCTGCTTCTTTTGTCCTATCATAGGGGTGAGTAAGCGTTGTCATCAGTGGCGGCTGGTGCTCAAAATTTTGGGGGGGGGGGCACAAACTAACATCATTCCCTCCCCCATGCGAGAGACGGACGGCGGATGCCGTACCTTATGGAGGCAGGGGGAAGGAAGAGTCGGGCCGCTCTGACCGATTCTGCCAGGGAGCACACAGATATTCTTCTCACGGCCACACAGGAACAGGAAGTGTGTCCTGAGACACGATTAGGCAGGGAGTCCTAAGACTTATTTAATATTTATAATAATATCCTAATATATATCCTTTAATATTTATAATACTTATCCTAATATTTATTCACTATTGTCACACGTGCTCCCGAGCCCACCCTTTTTTGAAGCCTATTAGAGCCTCTGGCTCTAATCATGTGCTTAAAAAAAAAAAACATTGGAATCCATATGTTCGGCTCCTCGTTTGTAGATTAGGGGGCCAGACGCATGGATGGGAGGGTGGCGCCCCTGCGCGCCTAACTGGTTGTCATCCTAGGACAGGCAAACGCGAATTGTTTTAGCGGCGTAATCAACAGGTGAAAAGAAAAAAACTACTGCAGCCACCACATCCAAAGATTAGTAATCTGCAATATATTACGTACATTTTTGTTTTTGGGTTTAGATATACTAATCTATTTGTTACACTAAGGAAAATGTAAATACATTTTTGTAAAACTAGGTAATATGTACCAAAATGCAGGGGTGGGGAAAAGACTTGATACATGGATCCAACACCACAAAGAAATTCTGTTGGAGAAAAATCATAAATGCAGCAGTGTTGCCAACCTAACAGATTGAAATTTACTGACACAACAGCCAAAATTTACTGGCACAGCCAAGTTTTTACTGACATTGCAAAAGTTACAAAATTACAGTTTTAAGTACAAATTTCACTATTTAGGCTACAAACAAGTACAACATGTAATTAGCAATGTGATTTAAGGTAGATAATAAAGCAAAAAACATATTTCTTATTTTATTTTCGATATAGTAAGTAACTCAGGGACAGGACTCAGGAGGGCAAAAAATTTGAATGGGCGGAACATACATGAAATCGACTCTGACAGTGATACTGACAGTAGTGTGCAGCAGTACAGATTACCGACACGACACATCCCCTCCGTGACAGTCTCTCTCCAAGCCAGATGGTCCCTCCAGTCCAAACAGCACTGATGGTCCCGCTCCTGGCCTGCCTTGCTCCCATCCCGCATACCCACACACAAGGCTCTGGCCCCTCTGCTTGGCTCCCTTGCACCATGACATCACAGGACATGCTCAGGCACCGCCTCCACCAGAGCTTCCGAATACACTGTAGCAGGCACTTGTATGGTCTCGCCTGGCTTCGGGCCGAGCGTCACAGCCATATTTTTTACTGGCAACTATTTCTTTTTACTGGCATTTACTGGCAGGAGAAAATTGCCTGTTATTTACTAGCTACCAGTAAAAATACTGACGGTTGGCAACACTGAAATGCAGGTAGTTCCATTTTCCTGCCTGGATGTTTTACTGATACACTATATTACCAAAAGTATTGGAACGCCTGCATTTACGCACACATTAACTTTAATGGCATCCTAGTCTTAGTCCGTAGGGTTCAATATTAAGCTGGCCCACCCTTTGCAGCTCTAACAACGTCAACTCTTCTGGGAAGGCTGTCCACAAAGTTTAGGAGTGTATCTATGGGAATGTTTGACCATTCTTCCAAAAGCGCATTTGTGAGGTCAGGCACTGATATTGGACGAGAAGGCCTGGCTCACAGTCTCCACCCTAATTCATATCAAAGGTGTTCTATCAGGTTGAGGTCTGAGGTCAAGTTCCTCCACCCCAAACTTGCTCATCCATGTCTTTGTGGACCTTGTTTGTGACTGGTTAGATGTTGAATTTTAAAAGCCGCAGGAAGCCTGCTCATCTCATAGGTTTGCTAATCTGACATAAATTTGCTTCTTTTAAAATTCAACATCTAGCCAGTCAGACAGAGTTCTAAGTACTGTATTTCACTATATAAACCCACTTTACTGTTAAAAATAAAGTGTAAAATTCCGGTGGGTGTAAAAAGATGTCCGCGTTCACCCCTCTCAGTGTCACTGCTAGCGTATGCAGTACCGCATGTGGTCAGAGGTGGGGGGCTCAGTGTATCCTTACTATGGAGGAGTGTGGGGTCTAGCAAGATGGCGGCGACGGATTGTCACTTCCGTTACACATTCTGATGGGTCACCTAATCTGACGAAACATCGGCACTGCAAACTGGCTTGACAACCCAGCCATCAAGGAGCCTCTACAAACTAGTCATTAACAGATGTTGGTCTTTCTTGGCACTACCAATTTTAGATAATGGCTCAGACTTCACACAGCCATGGTTCTCTAGTGGAAGATGATTAGATATAAATTCTAATTCTCTGGACACTCTTGATTTAGGTAGTTGTTTGAAGCCAAAGTCCCGACTGGAGAAAATGTTACCTTTGCTGTAGACCCCCTCTGAACTGCAAGGGTCAAATGCACATTTTGTCTAGAAGGTCCACTGCAAGGGCAACTTTAAAGTGGAAGTCCACCCTAACACTAAAATCTCTAAATCTACAGGCATCCACGATCTAAGACTAACCTATTTAGCCCTGTAAAGAAGAAATAGATATACATACCTTTTTTGAAGCCGGTCCAGTCTCCAGCAGCGGGAGCTCTGCAGAGTAGGCAGCTGACAATGGCTGGGAAAAGAATGGGAAGTGACATCACCCATAGAGATACTATGGGGCTTCCGTTGCTGGCTGCGTCTTCTGCACCCGCCTACACAGAGACAACTCAGCGTGGGACTGGACTTAAAACAGCTTCAAAAAAGGTATGTATGGCAATTTCTTCTTTACAGGCCTAGTTAGGTTAGTCGTGGATAGTGGATGCTTGTAGATTTAGAGATTTTAGTGTTAGTGGACTTCTACTTTAAGTATTTTTCGAAAAACCCTCTAAACTATCTGCTTTTCTAAAAAAAGATTGATACAAACAAAATTGTAACAAAAGTAGTCCGTCCAGTGGATCCGCCCCGCGTGAACCCAGCCTTATGCCGCGATTGCCCATGCCTACAAAAAATCCATGTTTTTTTCCCGACGGATGTTGGCTCAAATTTGTCTTGCATACACACGGTCACACAAAGTTGGTCGGAAATTCCAAACGTCAAGAAAGCGGTGATGTACAACACGTACGACAAGCTGAAAAAAATTAAGTTCAATAGCCAGTGCTGCTCTTCTGCTTGAATCTGAGCATGCATGGCACTTTGTGCGTCAGAATTGTGTACACGCGATCAGAATTTAGGCCTATAGGATTTTGTTGTCGGAAAATTTGAGATGCAGATCTCAAATTTTGTGTGTCAGAAATTCCGATGTAAAAAGTCCGATGGAGCCTACACATGGTCGGAATTTCAGACAACAAGCCCCGATCGCACATTTTACGTCGGAAAGTCCGACCGTGTGTACGGGGCATAAGACAACATTTGATATCATTACACCATCAAAGGCAGCAAAGCTTTCATTACCATACGTTACTATTATAACTGAGAAATAAAAGTGATCTGCATTTTAGTAATTGTCCTTCACAAGGCAAGGGTATCTAAAATTTTACTTTTGCTGTGGATTAGAAGACATCATTTGTGATAAGTCTATGTGATAAACAATACGTCTATAGTGATCAGATCTAAACGACAGGGCTTCTCAATCAGGTTATCACTGTGATTGGCTTTCACACTGATCACATGATCGGGAGCCCATTGTACTGGCTCCCGACTGTATAAAGTGACAGGGAGTTATTGGTGACAGGGTGGTTAGAGTGCTGGAGGTGTATGATTGAGCATGCCCACAGCACAGAACAGTTGTACACATATATGTGGCAGCATGGCATTAAAACCCATCAGTGTGCCTCATATACTCTATATTACCAAAAGTATTGGCACACCTGCTTTTACACAAACATGGACTTTAATGGCACCCCAGTCTTAGTCTGTAGGGTTCAATATTGAGTTGGCCCACTCTTTGAAGCTATAACAGCTTCAACTCTTCTGGGAAGACTATCCACAAGGTTTAGGAGTGTTTCTATGGGAATGTTTGACCATTCTCCCAGAAGCGCATTTGTGAGGTTAGGCACTGATGTTGGAGAGAAGGTCTGGCTAGCAGTCTCCACTCTAATGTACCCAAAGGTGTTCTATCGGGTTGAGGTCAGGAATCTGTGCTGGTCAGTCAAGTTCCTCCACCACAAACTCGCTCATACATGTCTTTATGGACCTTGGTTTGTGCACTGGTCAAAATCATTTGGTGGAGGTTGGATTATGGTGCGGGGTTGTTTTTCAGGGGTTGGGCTTGGGCCCTTAGTTCCAGTGAAGGGAACTCTCAAGGCGTCAACATACCAAGACATTTTGGACAATTTCATGGTCCCAACTTTGTGGGAAGAGTTTGGGGATGGCCCTTCCTGTTCCAACATGACTGACAAAGGGGCCCTGCGTGGCTTTGAAACAATACACTTATCTCTGTGATGTGATCTCTTTCAATAAAAGAAACCTTTGGTTGGAAGTTGTTGATCCATGGTGTGCTGGTGAATGTGTACACATGCTTGATGTTTCCAGGACCCAACTGGTAATCGCTGCAGCACCCACCATTTTAAGAGCCATACTTGCCAGGAACGTGTGCGATAGGAATATTAACAGGACTGTGCAACAGCCTGCTGAACCGGCTGAGATTTGAACTGTGTATGGCGGCCTAACGCATGCGAATAGCAGTGGCCACCCAGTCTATTTAAACTAATGATGGGTTGTTCGCATGTAGCTGCACACAGAGCAGTTACCTGGGGTAGGGATGGATGTCCAAGCCTGGATGCAGCTGAGAGCTGATATTCACATGCCCCGGTCATTTAGTGACTGCATGTAAATGGCCGTGTGAAAGAGACCTGTAATGGCCAATGAAGCAGTCTTATTGGACCCTGAAAGGGCAGTTATCAAGGCCATGAAGCCAGAGGAAGCCAGGTCCCCAGTAATATTGTAAAATTAAATCAGAGATGTGCACAAAAGACTATTTAAAGCGGTGGTCCACCCTCCCCTGCAAAAATTAAAAGCCACCAGCTACAGATACTGCAGCTGCTTGCTTTTAATAATAGGACACTTACCTGTCCTGGAGTCCATGGCCCGGTCTCCCGGGAAGTGGGAATAGGGTACCTGTCAAAGACAGGTATCCGCCCCCCCCCCTTTTCCCCCGAAAGACAATTGTGGCACCGGAGGGGAGGGGAGGAGACAAATGAGTGGAAGTTCCACTTTTGGGTGGAACTACGCTTTAAGTATATCTAAAGCCAAACTTTCTTGTCTATTTTTGTGTTCTTTTGAAATGTTTTTCTTTATTTCCTGTATTAAGACAAAGCAAGACGTGATGATTTTCTTCTGAAGAAAATGGGATTCTCTCTTACAGTTGTCACTGGAACAGGTGGTCTCTTGGGAAGATATACCCTCTATTTATAGATTTCAGTGGAAAATCAAATTTTCGTATTTCTCTCAATTTCGAATAGAGGATGAATCTTCCCTCTGGGTATACAGACAGCAATTTAATCTGTTCTAACCTTTGCCTTCCTTATCCAAAACTGAAAAGAATTTACATATACTTTAATGGCTATTTCTGATGAAGTTTAGGTGTTTAAAAAAATCGGATTAAGAACAAATTAATTTAATGCTTGTATAGCTGTGTGGCAATCACTATGAAAGCATTGCCTTCACCCTTGATAGAACAAATATATTTTACAGTGATCTGTTTACCAGACCTTCAGCTATGAAGTTAGTGGAAGTTGGGGTGGGTAAATATTGAGACACTCTGTGTTTGGAATAAAGATAGGCATTAAGAGTCGTGTGTTAGAAACCAGAGGACACACAGAAGCCATGAAGCTAACGTTACTGCAGGTGGTCTGTGCCACCATTGGGCTATGTGCAGTGCAGACTTTGGGACAAAACGAGACTGTGGAATGTCCTCGTAAGTAGACCACAGCTATCACTCAATGGACAATCCAAATATGTTTTCATAACATAAACTAAAATGTTTCCTTCATTTTTTAGTAATACATTTTTTCTTGATACTGTTGTAAAAATGTTAATTTTTTTTTTTGTATTTCTATTTTATTTGTATTTTTATTTGGTTTATGTCTATAATCTCCTTCCATCAATACCGTTAAATAACGTTTTTTTTTATGTCAGTGGGTATATGTTAGGAGCTCTAACTTATTGCTGGTATATTATATCTTATATATATTATAGCATTTTTTTTTTTTTTTATTGTGATCTACGTATAGTGTATAAAATTGATTCACAGTTGATGCCTATGTTTTTCCCTAAGGCACAAATTCAAACAAGAGGGAAACATGAAAAAAAGTATAAAAAAACAAGGTGTTTAGGATAGTCGGTGCAGCCATGCAAATTTTCATTCCTCTCCCTATGAAATTTGTACTGAATGGCTCTATAGGTTTATAAAATAGGAGCTCTGGTTCAACAGTGTGATAAATTACTTTATGTTTAGGTTCTTTCTGTGCTATAAAACAGAGGTTTTGCGTTGACATTTGGATAAATGGTTTTATATTTAGCCTGTATCTGTGTTATAAGCCAATGGTTTTGGATTGCTCTTTATTAAGGCTGTTTCAGTGCCACAAACCAATTAAATGTACAGTTGGCCGTGGAGGCATATAGGGATTATTTGCATAGCTCCAATATCCTAAAATATAGACTATATTGCATAATAATAATAATAATATTGATGATGATGATTATTAATATTATTATTATCATCATCAAAGGAGTGAGTAGGGCATGGAGTTTAGACATCTTTTTTAAACTTGTTCATGAATTAAGGAAAGAAGGATTGTGAAATTAATAATCAAGGAAGGTTTCTGGCTAGAGTTTTAGACACTGTACTAATTTATGGGGGGATTAAAAAACACAAAAGCCAAGTTTTTATCCAGTGCATGACAGTTTGGGGGTTGGTGGTTAGATTGGGCTTTTTTTTTTTTTAATCAGATAATTTTTATTTAAGTTTTTAACAAAGCAGGTCTACATGTGTTCATGTTGTTACATTAAGATAACATCAGTTGAGAAACAATGCAATAGATTACATATAAAGCATATAGATTAACATCTCTTGAGGCCTTGAACATATGGAGTGTGATAGAGAGAATCAGTGTCAGACCTAGTGCGCCATCTAAACAAGGCATATAATGGTCTTACAGAAACAGATTCAATTAAACATAATAGACCCAAAAAACAAACAAGAAAGCAAAAACAAAAAGCCCTTAAAAAAAAAAAACAACAAAAGAATACAAGGTCTTTAACAATAAAAGGGAAAAAAAATAAAATAAAAGTGCACATACACTGCTTAGAACTACAGTGTGTTAACCATAAAGCCTTGGTATGTCCAAGTGCAGTAGCTTTAGTCTATTTCTATGGATTATGAGGGAGGGGGACCTGGTGAGAAATGTCCTCAGACTCCATATATATTTTAGTTTAGATGTTGGGTTAGTTTGTTGCTAGAAAAGAGAGAATATGTTGAATATTAGGGTTTGAACCACATTTTTAGTTGGGTTAGGGTAAAGTATTAAAGCGAGTTTAATTTAATTTTAAATTGTTTATTTGGGCTGGCCCAAATTAACTGCTTCCTTTCCTAATTGATGTGGCTGATATCAGCGCTGTATGAGCAGCTACATACAGTTTACAGAATTGTGTCCCGCAGCGGTACGGGGACTTCCCGTCTGCTAGCAAAACAAAACCAAGTCAGGCAAGGCTGAGTCATTCACAAAATGCCTTATTATTTTTTTTATCAATGAATACAAGGCTTCCTCAGATTGGCTGAAATGGAGAGACAGGTGGATCACATTCACAATCAGAGGAAGCCTTGTATTCACTAATAAAAATACAACGCTTTCAACTCAATTTTGTTCTGACAGCAGGTGGAAATTCCCCATCCCGCTGCTAGAACACAGCACTGTATACTGTATGTGGCTAATGCTACATACCATTTATACAGTGCTGAGAGCATCTACACCAATTACCAAAGGAAATAATACATTTGGGCCAGCTTGGCCAAACAAACTATATAAAGTGAAAGCAAACATGGCGTTAGGCTTTAAAGATTACACTGAATTTTAAGAGATTTTGAATTATGGTTAGGGGCTATGGTGAGGTTCAGGGTTTAAACACAAGGATGAACATTAGTGTGAGCAGGGGCGTAACTAGAAATCACAGGGCCCCATAGCAAAATGTTGTATGGGCCCCCCCCCCCCCCCACAAAAAAAAATGAACTAGTGCCATTGAACAACAGATTACCACACTCATGTAGCACAGTACCCAGGCAACAGCTTATATTAATTTCGAACAACAAAGTATGCAGCATACTGTATGCAGCCCCTGAAGGACACACATGCATACCTCCATCAGTACACACACCCCCTACCTCAGTGCAGACCCCCCAGCAGTACAGACACCCCCCTTAGTACAGACACCCCCCAGCATTACAGACCCCCCTCAGTGCAGACACCCCCCTCAGTGCAGGACCCCTCTAGCAGTACAGACACCCCCCAGTGCAGACCACCCCCTCAGTACAGACACCCTCCCAGTGCAGACCCCCCGCAGCATTACAGACCCCCCTAAGCGCAGGACCCCCCAGCAGTGCAGACCCACCCCCCTTAGTTCAGACCCCCCTCAGTAGTACAGACCCCCCCCAGCAGTGCAGACACCCCCTTAGTGCAGACACCCCCCCTAGTGCAGACACCCCCTTAGTACAGACACCCCCCTAGTGCAAACCCCCCTAGCATTACAGACCCCCCTCAATGCAGACCCCCCACCTCAGTGCAGACCCCCCCAGCAGTACAGACACTCCCCCTCAGTGCAGATCCCCCACCCAAGTGCAGACCGACCATCTCAGTGCAGACCCCCTTAGTACAGACACCCCCCCCATTACAGACCCCCCATCAGTACAGACACCCCCCACCTCAGTACAGGCCCCCTTAGAACAGACACCCCCCATTACAGACCCCCCATCAGTACAGACCCCCCACCCAAGTGCAGACCCCACATCAGTACAGACACCCCCCACCTCAGTGCAGACCCCCATCAGTACATACACCCCCCAGCAATGCAGACACCCCCTTAGTACAGACACCCCCCCATTACAGACCCCCCTCAGTGCAGACACCCCCCTCAGTGCAGACACCCCCCCCCCCCCCCCCCCGTTACAGATCCCCCTCAGTGCGGACACCCCCCTCAGTGCAGACACCCCCAGCATTACAGACCCACCCCCCCACTACAGACCCCTTTCAGTGCAGACACCCGCCCCATTACAGACCCCCCTCAGTGCAGACACCCCCCCTCAGTACAGACAGCCCCCTCAGTGCAGACCCCCCCAGCATTACAGACCCCCCCAGCATTACAGACCCCCCCAGCATTACAGACCCCCCCTCAGTAGTGCAGACCCCCCCTCAATAGTGCAGATCCCCCCACCCTCAGTGCAGACCCCCATCAGTACAGACACCCCCCAGCAATGCAGACACCCCCTCAGTGCAGACCCCCCTCAGTGCAGACACCCCCAGCATTACAGACCCCCCTCAGTAGTGCAGACACTCCCTTAGTACAGACACCCCCCTTAGTGTAGACCCCCCCAGCATTACAGACCCGCCCTCAGTATTGCAGACCCCCCTCAGTAGTGCAGACCCCCCCTTAGTAGTGCAGATTCCCCTCAGTTCAGACCCCCCTCAGTAGTGCAGACACCTCCCCTCAATAGTGCAGATCCCCCCTCAGTGCAGACCCCCCTCAGTAGTGCAGACCCCCCCTCAGTAGTGTAGACCCTCCCCTCAGTAGTGCAGATCCCCCCTCAGTGCAGACCCCCCTCAGTAGTGCAGACCCCCCAGCAGAAAAGACGCCCCCCTGACATACTTCAGAACAGCGCTGACAGTCAGTCTCCACATACACACAGCAGCGTGTGTCCCTCAGCCTGCGCTCCAGCACAAAAGAAGGCACAGCGAGCGGCGTTAGTGGTGCGGCTGCCGCTACCCAAGGGTGTCACCCCCGCTGGTTGGTGTCACCCGGTGCAATACAGTCAGCAATATTGCTAAATATCAGCTAATCATTAAACCAGAATACCATTTAAAGACCCTTTAAAGTCTAAGAAATAGATATTTAGAGAACATTAAGAAAAACAGTAAAAAATTGCTTGAGATGGGAGCGGAATGGCCCAGCCCACTGAGCCCAGTATTGTTGGTGCCAAGTAAACAATGGCAATTACCAGGTTTCCACCCCCAAAGGTTTGGTTTAAAACAGTGGGTACTTTTTAGAATTCTTTTTTTTTTTTGGTTAGCAAATAAACCCATGGTGTTATGAATAATACTGTTATTTTTTTTTCCGATCATTTTTTATTGTGTTTTAATAGAAAGTATACAGCAATAAACGTGGTTGCGGGTGCAGCCGCTGTAGGAACAATGAGCAGTGAACAGAATCCTGCTAATGCCTATAGTGTAGCGTATATATCAGACTTATTGCAAATCAGGGTTTTTGGGCCTAAGGTAAGACACTCATGGCTCCTTTGTGGGTTGGGATTGCAAATTTAGGAGGGAAGATGTAAGGATAAAAAAACAAAGGGGGGGGGCAGAGGTACTAGCGAGGGAGTAATGAGTGAGATGGGTGTGTGGGTGTCGTAAGTGGTCTTTGAAGGTAAGGGTAAAAAAGGCGGACACTAATTCCCATCTTCTCTCCTGCCCGAGGTTTGGGTAGACAGCTATGCTAGGTGCTTCTTGTAGTCCTCTGTCGTGATGAAATGTTTCCAACAGGACCACGTGCTCAAGAATTTAGTGGGGGTATCTTTTGCTTGGTGGATAAGTTCCTCCATTTCTGCGATTTTTGTGATTCGTTGAAACTGGTCTGCAATAGTCGGGGGATCCGATGATCGCCATTGGGCTGGGATGCATGGCTAAAGAGTGTAGGTATGTCTTTCTTGGCATTGTGGAGTTGTGCAGCAGGAATTGTACCGGAGAATGCACTAAAGCAAAAGTGATAATTTGATTGGTGAGAAGATGGACTTCTGTCCAGAATGGTTGGATTTGAGGGCAGGACCACCAAATGTGCAAAAGCGATCCCAAATCTTCACCACAATGCCAGCACTGGGGGAGGTTGTAGGTGAGATCTTATGTAGTTTAAGGGGAGTCCTATACCATCTGGAAAAAAATTTGAATCAGTTTAATTGCGTGTGGACGTTTACTGTCCCCTTGTGAATATATGTGCAGATATTTTCCCACTCGGGTTTGGTGAGATCTAAAGATAGCTCTTGTTTCCACCTGTGGCTTGCTGCATTAGCTTTAGGGTCATGATCGACGAAGAGCATAGCATATATGTTAGAGATTAGGGGTCTTTGGGGTTCTTGTCTTCTTGATTTGAATGGTGTAAGTTGTCTGGACCAGTCGGTTCTGGGTTGGGATCTGTCAAGAAAGAGTCAAATTTGGGTGTAAGTCCAGAATGAGAATGACTTATTTATCATCTGGGAAGAGAGTGATTGCAGGGTGGGTGCGTGGATAGCTGGATACGGCCAGACGTCTAGGATAAAAGAGGTGGACATACCTGGTGGGAAGTCCTGATTTTGGCAAATCGGTGTCAGGGGCCTGGGATAGACGAGATTTTATTTTTACCGCAGGCTTCTCTGAAAGTTGCTAACATAGCATTAATGAGAGGGTGGGTTTTACATGATGACGGGGTATGCCTGCTGGTAATCCAGGGAAGTTGGTGTATGGGAGAAGGTGTCATCGCATGTTCCATTTGTACCCATGCTTTGGCTTTTAAATGAACATTCCAGTCAATAATCCTAGCTAGCTGACAAGCTCAGTGGTATTGTAAGATATCTGGGTGGCCTATGTCTCCTTTTAGTTTGGGAATAACTCAATCTGGTACAAGTGCCCCATAAAAAGGCTGTACAGGCCCTCCGGAATGAAGAGAAATTGGAAGTTTTATCGGTATGGTTTGTAATCGGTATAGTCTTTTCGGTAGGATATCCATTTTCACGATTGCTGCCCTACTAAACCAGGAGAACAGGCCAGGCCATGTCTTTAGATTGCGATGTATATTTTGAAATAACGTAAGAACGTTTTTAGCATATAAGTCCGCAAGTTTAGAGGGTAATTGGATGTCTAGGTATGTGATGGTATCTCGACTCGACTCTCGACATTTAAATGGGAAGTTGGACTGACATTGATTAAGGACATCCTGTGACAATGAGACGTTCAAGGGGTCAGATTTTGAGAAGTTAATCTGCAAATCAGTCAGGAGTTTGAATGTGGAAAAGTCTTTTAAAGCGGGATTCCACCCTAAAGTGGAACTCCCGCTTTTCGGAACCCTCCCCCCCTCCGGTGTCACATTTGGCACCTTTCAGGGGGGAGGGGGGTGCAGATACCTGTCTAAGACAGGTATCTGCACCCACTTCCGGCATAAACTCCCACGGGAGTTTACGCAAGTTCCTGTCCCCGCGCGCTGTCTGCCGGGACACACACGTGTCCCGGCAGACAGCGCTGAAGATTCTCATTGCGCCGCGCGACTCGCGCATGCGCAGTAGGGAATCAGGAAGTGAAGCCACTTCCTGATTCCCTTACCGAGAATGGCGCCGGCTACAGCAGAGAGCCGACCGATCGATCGGCCTCTGCTGCCGACACCGCTGGACCCTGGAACAGGTAAGTGTCCGTTTTTTAAAAGTCAGCAGCTGCAGTATTTGTAGCTGCTGGCTTTTAAAAACATTTTTTTAGTACAGTCCCGCTTTAAGTAGGTTAGGGATCGTGATAACCAGAACTGTGTGGACAGCAATAGAGGGAACCAAAAGCATGTAAAGTGAAGTAATGTAGTTTATTAAAGTAAGTGAATATAGATACAAACACCTCCAATACAACACAGTGCACAACAATCCAACTACCAGACAGAGACCCACAAATAACAACAATCAAACAGGCATATACAATAGATGGGGAATACCAGAATCGTAAACGTAGCCAGGCCAGGGTCATCAATGGGAGATCAGCAGATGGGGGCAAGGAGCGAACAGGACAGGGAGAAGGTGGACGGGATCAGGCTGCAGGGCAAGGGTACAAGGTAACAGGGTCACAGGAGGGACAGGTTCAAGGTTCAGGTTTCAGGTTCAGGTACAGAGGATCACTGGTACAGGTCAGGGCTCAAGGACAATACCAAGGCAAGTGTGTGAGTGCTTGCCGGGTATTAATACACATCTCCTGCAATCAGCCTCAGTTGACGCCTGATCGCAGGAGATAATGTCGGCTCCACACTGCTGGGAGACACCCGCTGGTTGACACTAGTACTGCGGCCCAAGGATCAGACAGTGCCACCAGCAGGTGAAACCTTTCCTGACAGTTCCAGACTGCCAGGAGACACCTGCTGGTGGACAGCAGTACTGCAAGCCAAAGGTCTGACAGTGCCGCCAGCAGGTGAAACCTTTCCTGACAGGTTTGGAGAGGATTTGATTTGCAATGAGGATGCCTCTGATGTCTGGGTTTGCTCAATACTGTTATTTACATGGCAGAATTGTACCTGAGCACCCCACCCACTGAATGTTTAGAGCTGTCATCATGGGCGTCCGCAGGTAGGGGCAAGGGGGGGCGAGTGCCCCCCCCTGGCTAGGGTGCCCACGTGTCCCGGATTGCCCGGCAACTGAGAGGGAGAGGAGACAGGGCCGTCTTAACGCACCGGCAAGGGCCTGAGGTGCATGGGGAGCTCCTGAACTTTCGTCCCCCGCAGACTGTGAACATGGGGGAGCTGCCTGTCAGTAATAATGACAGCTCCCCTGGGCGCTGGCAAATACAAACTGCACGTGCACAGTTTAACAGTCAGCCGTTCTTCATCAGCTGAGCTTGGTATGGGGCATGCTTAGAGTGCTGCCTGATGACACTCCGGGGCGGAGCCTGTGTTTAAACATCTCGGGAGCCTGGCTGGCATTTTCCCGCTGCCCCATGCAGCTCAAAGTGCAGTGCACTCAGAGAGGGGTCCACTCCCCACACTGCCTGCAAAGAACGGCCAGGCTGAGCGGATATCTCTCCCCTTCACTGAGAAGCATGAGAGCAGTGAGATCACCTGGAGCTGCACACAGGAGTCATGGATGGCTTTGATCTTCAGATGGTCACGGTAAGCCTGACACTTTACTCCTGGATACTATGCCCTTTCCAGGTCACAGAGCTCTGTAACACCTCCTGTACTGTGCCCCCTGTACTGTGCCCACCTGTACTGTCCCCCCCAGTACTGCCCCCCCCCCCCAGTACTGTACCCCCCCTGTACTGTACCCCCCCTGTACTGTACCTCCCCTGTACTATGCCCTCCGGTACCCATGTTCCATGTATTGTTCCCCCCTGCCTCATGTACTGTGCCCCCTACAATGTTCCCTCCCGCATGCCCCATACTGTGTAAAAAAATACCTAAATAAAGGCCACTGATAGGCTGTGAGAGATATTTATGACAGGGGAGCAGTGTGTACACGGAGGGGGGTGGCATAAAAAAAGTGTGGGAGCAGGTCTCCATTATCAGTACACCATCCATCCCCATTCTACTGCACCAAGTATAGTGTCAACACTCACTGTGGCTATGTACAAGGATAGCAGGAGCCTTCCTCACTATACCCATATGAATGCCTATATAGCACCAACATCTTCTACAGCGCAGTACAAGGACATTTGTCCTTCCAGCAACACTATCAATGCAGAGACATTTTTTTTTTTTTAGTGACACCACATATGCAGTTGAAGTTCTACCTAAGACCCTGTCCACCCATACTGTAGTCGCCTGTGTTTTAAAGATGTAATTTTTATGGGGGGGGGGGGGGGGGGGGGGGCGGCAAGTAGCTGGTCTTGCCTAGGGTGCAAGTTAGTCTAGCACCAGCCCTGGCCCAGCGTTGAAAGTGGAGGAGGATTTCACTTCCTCCTCCTGCGCATAGTGCTGCTGGGAGTCACTGCTGGTTCTTTCACCTCCGCACTTGGCTCCAGTGACTGGCATGCAGCGTGTGTGGGGTGTTTCTGTTCCCACACGCTGCAATTACAGTTTGTATGGCATCTCTCCCTTCCTCCCCCTCCTGCCCACCTCACACTAACACACGGACTGAAGTCCCCTCCCCCTTTTCCTCGGCTTGGGTGTCACAGACAGGAGAAGGAGGGGGAGGAGAATGGACACAGCACACAGGACGGGACATGCTGATCTGAGGTTTGTACAGAATATTAATGCTTGGCACTTGCAGGATAAGGAGACAGAGACAGGGGGCAAGTTGTCAGAAACGAATACTTGCAGTGATTTTGGGGGATAAGAGCATGTTGTATGTGCTTTAGGAGGGGAGAGAAATTGTTCTGGGGGCTCAGAATTTTTTATTCAACCCCCCCTTCCAGCACAATTTCTCTCCCCTCCCAAAGTGTGCCCCTTAGCAAATACAACATGCTCTTATCCCCCAAAATCACTGCAAGTATTCTTCTTTGACAACTTGCCCCCTTCCCTAAAGACAAACTGACTGCTATTGAGGGGACAATTGTACTGTCTGGAATCCTGGGAACTTTGCTAGAGATTCAGGGCAATTCTGTAGGAGGATGTAAGGGGTCACTTTGGAGGAGGATGTAAGGCACACTCCAACCTACAGGGTGCCCCCTTAGTGCCTCCAGAGTGCCCCCTTACATCCTTCAGAGTGCCCCACCACCAAGGTGTTATAGCAGTGCCTGACAGACTATCAGGAGGTGGTATTGCACTCCTCTTCCTCCTCTCTCCACTAACTACCCAATGCCATACATTCCGCATTCCTCTCCTGTACATATTACCCCCCTGCCATACACTCCACACTCCTCTCCTGTACATATTACCCCCTGCCATACACTCCGCACTCCTCTCCTGTACATATTACCCACCCCTGCCATACACTCCGCACTGCTCTCCTGTACATACTACTCACCACATACACTCTGCATTCCCTATTTAACATTACTACATTCTGCACTATATTAACAACACCCCCTTTAAGCCAATATTTAGCGCAATTTAAAACATGTCCACTGTTCACCACGACGCGCTTTGCGCACCATATTGTTGTTTGTTCTTGATGCCTAGGGCCCACTTTTGATCTTGCACACAGGCCCACTGTTTTCATAGCCCGAGCAGGAACCGCTGCTTTGGGTACTTTTCTGCATATCCTCTGAGGACCAGCGCGGCAATGAAGCTCTTCTGTGACAGGTGTCGGCTGCTTATCACAACAGCACACCTAGCCGATGGAGCCAGTCTCCTTCATTCTGACCAGGGGCGGACTGAGGGCCCAGAGTAAGTGGATGGGGGGGTACAATTGTCACTGTGGGGACAGCAGCTTCTAAATACATACACTGTGCCAGCGGTGTATGTATTTAGAACCTCCAAAGCTCTTCTCTCCATCCGTCTCCTGCACTGTGAGATCTCTGACTCAACCTCTCCTTGGAAGAAAAGCTGCCAATGTTTCTGTAGGATTTGTCTTGTAGGTATTGTGATCAGTGATAAGAAGATGAGGAGAATGAAGAGACAGCCGAAACTTCCCCCAATCACTCTGTACAGATAAAGTGAAGGTCATTTATGACCATTCATGTAACTCTGTTTATGTAGTGAGTTTACACTTCTGATGGTGCAGCCCCAGAGCTTTATATAACACAGGGTTACATGAATTGTCATAAATAAATTTCACATTATCTGGACATACATAGAGTGCTAGGGGTTATATATCCAGCTGACAGACATCACTCGGACCCTTATCTACCCAACATCCATCTTCCTTCTTGTATTCTTCCATCATCACTGACTGCAGATATACATCATCTGTCCTGTATATATAGCTGTATACAGGACAGATGATATATATATGTAGTCAGTGATGATGGAGAAGGTCTCTATATACAGGTAGCTGTATATACCTACCTTCCTTCCTGTATATAGAGACCTTCCTCCATCATTACTGACTGCAGATATACATCATCTGTCCTGAATACAGCTATATACACCCACCTTCCTTCCTGTATATACTAATACCATCCACCCCCTATATATGCACATACTGTACACCCCCGTACTGTACAGGCCAAATCTGATAATGACTAAGCCCCTCTGCCTTCATGACATTGTCAATAAGGGGCGGAACATGGATGACTTAAAATTATGCCCCCCCCTGAAAAAAAATTCTGCGGACGCCCATGGCTGTCATAAGATCTTTGCTGAACTAACACGCCCAAATATAGATGTGATTGCTTTGAATTACTGAGTCTGGTCAGCTTGTACAACAGAAATGAATACTTGACCAGTAAATTCTCAAAAGACAAAAATCTTGTTGTGTGCTTCAAGCTTAACTTATGTGGAATCAGATTATTACAACTTTTGCATTTTTATGTTCTTAATCTTGTTTTAGAGGTGAAAATCCTTGAAGTTGGAGATTCTGATAAGCTGACCATTCTACAAGGATGTCCAGGAGCTCCTGGGAAGCAGGGTCCCAAAGGAAATCCAGGAGTGAGTGGCGAGAGAGGTATTTAAGCAAAAACATAAAGTGTAAATAGAATTTTTTTTACTGTATTAAGCAGGTATGGAAGCTCAGGCAAATATTAAAGTGGAACTTAAAAACAAAGGTTTGTGAATAAGCAGGCTTTTTAATACAGAGGGAGTCGCAGGAGAAGTCGCTCAGGCCACAGAGGGAGTCGCAGGAGAAGTCGCTCCAGTAAATACAGAAGATCAACATGCTATGTCTTTTCTGCATTTTTTTAATTGAACCGTGTGTCAAATCGGTCAAGGAAGCGATCGGATGGAAGGAACCCCAGAAAGTCCAACCAAAGCGGAAAAAATACTTCCCAAACCTTAAATGGGACTCAGAGGCCTTTCCGTTCAAACTGTGCAATGAGCTGCGCTATGCAGCTCAGTGTGCAATTTCAGATGTGCCATGATAAATTAACTCATCTCAGCCCGGCCAATAAAATAGGCTGAAGATCAGAACCCAGAAGAAGTCTGGTCGAAGATGTCAGCAGTTGGTAGGGAGCTCTTGAACATCACATCCTTAGAGTGAAGGTAAGTATAACTCCTGTTTGTGCTGTGAAATAAAAAGACATGTCTGAAAGTGCAGAAAATCTGTTTTTCCATAGGTGGGTATTCTTGTTTTCATTAGTCAGTACAGGCATGTTTCCATGACATGAACATGGGCTCTTAAAGAGTGCAGTGTCCAGTGGAAGATGCTGTGTTGGAACTGTTGAAATGGATTAAGGCACGAAAACATCTTTATCACTCATCCTGTAACAAACTTGCTTTTGCTGAAGTCGTTTTTTTTAAGTAGAACTATAGGCCAAACTTTTTTTTATTTTTTTTAATAAGGTCATAACATCTGTCAGTTTTATATTCACTATCTGTATCCTATTGGGGCGATTTCCCTTCACTTCCTGTCCAATAGCCAAAACAGGAAGTGAGAAAAAATCCCTCCAATGTAAGGAAATCCCTGGCTGTCACCAGGGTCAACAGAACTAGTGTCCCCATTCAAAGACTTCCCCTCTATTACTGTCCTAGGGACAACCCAAAATCTTGGATTCTCTTTTACTTTCAATTTCAGTGATAATTGTAAATAGGACAAATAGTAAGGTTGGATCTCCCTAACAGGGACACAAACAGCAATACAAATCTGACAAGGGTTCTAATCCATCCCCACTCTATCCAAATGTCCGAAGACAAAGTTTAATGCATCATTTCCATAAAAGAAGGGTAATTTTTATCTGATTTGTCAGGAAGGATGTGGATATTTTAATTTACTCATATACTTTAAATTCTCATCTTTTCTTTTTTATTTTTTTAATCCAAAAGGATCTCCTGGCTATCCTGGAGCTCAAGGAAAAAACGGAGAGAAAGGTAACATAAGTATTAAAAGCTTACTTACTTACACACAGCAGACTCTTCAGACTGTGTCATGAACTTCATGTTGCACAGTCCACTTGAAGGAGCATGGCTTGACCTAACAAATTATAAGATCCACCTATATGTTTATACAATATATATTTACCTTATACAGTTACAATCTTTCAGAGCTAGCTAGATAGGAGTTGATTTACTAAAGGCAAACAGACTGTTCACTTTGCAAGGAAAGTTGCACTTTACAAGGGAATTTTCCCCAGAGCTCAGTAAATTAGGTGAAACTCATCTGACTTCCATTATCCAATCATGTGCAAGTAAAAACACTGTTAAAAAAAAAAAAAAAAATTCCTCTGCACCTGATTTGGTATTCTTCGCAAAGTGAAATGTCACCATATTCACTAAGCTCTGAGGGAAAATTCCTTTGCATAGTGCAACTGCCCTTGCATAGCGAACAGCCTATTTGCTTTAACCACTTCAGCCCGGAAGGATTTACCCCCTTCCTGACCAGAATGTTTTTTGTGATTCGGCACTGCGTCGCTTTAACTGATAATTGCGCTGTCGTGCGACATGGTTCCCAAAAAAAATTGACGTCCTTTTTTCCCCATGTAGCGGGGTTCTACCCCTTTTTCTGGTAGAGACTACATCTCCCATGATTCCCCAGGCCCCCGGGCTGCTGACTTCCGCCCGGGAGACTGCTGGGGGAGGCTATAAAAAGGAAGAGCGGAGACCGCCTCTTCCTCTTGGGACACTTCCTCTTCTGAGGCCTGACAGGACTGGCCTGCCTCTGCTGACAGAGCGTGTGACGCGGAGACTGCAGCCAGCAGAGACACCTGTGCGGACCGGAGCTGAAGGCCTGAAGCCTGGGCCTTGCAGCAGATGGAGTGAGACTCTCACCCCTCAGAGTCCACAGCAGCGGAGCGGAGACTTCCCCTTACTGTCGGTCGGACGGAGCTGATGACCGGAGTGCAGGGCTGTGACTGAGGAGACCGGACGCCGCCATTGAAGAGACCAGAGCCGCCATTAGAGGGACCGGATCGGAGGACGGTACCCCAAGGATTGGTGAGAGAGCCTGTAGGCTCAATCCTGCATTGACACACAAGTTTTATGCCTATTGAACTGCCTAGGCGCAATTTACCTCAGAGCAGCAATGTTACTTTTTGTGGATTACAAATGACACCATTTAAAGCTACATGTGCACCACCTCTACAGATTCATTGCCGGTGAAGAACACTGTACTAGTACAAGGACTGAGCTCTATTACTAGGGATCAGGCCTGGTCCGTTAGGTAGGCGCAGATAGATTTATTGCACCTCAGGGGTGCATAGCAGACGGTCGCCACACTTGGCGCTCCGTCTCCCCACTGTTAGATTGATATACCTGTGTACATGTTTAAAGTGCATATTGCAGGGACCTGCTAAAGTATTGTGAGATATATGTTCAAATGCATGTTGCTATTCTTTTTCCTTACTGCCAAAGTAAAGCCAGTTATTCTTATTTCAGCAGTCTGCTTGTGAGTTCATACCAATTACACTTAGAGTATAAGCTAAGTTTTATGTGCATAGGGACGTACCCCTTTACTAACTGTGCCAGAGCGGGTAGAGCCAAATTGCCGGGGGTTGGTGGAGCTGTACTCAGGGACCCAAATCAAACCAGCGGCTCTCTTAACTGGGGGTAGCGCTACACGTGGGGGCTCGTAATCCGGGATCCTGAGTCAGCGGGAAAAGCCGCCAGAAGGTGCCGGCATGGACCCAATAGAAGTGGGACGGTGGTCCGCAACATGGGCCGCTGACCCAGCCGCAGCAGCAGTCATTGAACTGCCAGGGATGTGGCAGAGAGAGGCAGTCAAGCAGCTCATAATGTCATTATCCCCATGCCAGAAGTCATGGATAATGGACATGAGAAATGATGCTGGGTACACATACGCCTTAATAGAGTGGAAGGAAGAGACTCCAGAGCAGTTCAGGAGCCACAGCATACAGGCACCAAATGGTCAGCACTACCAATTGCTGCATGCGCTGCCGCGGAAGGGAGACTACTCTCCTATGAAAGCCATTCTATCCCCAAAGAAGGAGAGCAGAAGGGCGCGGAAAGTCCCGCACCCACACACACTACTCTTAGTGCAGAACTGTGTGCTGTTCTAGGGGAAATTGTAACCCAGTGCAGAAGAGACCCCGGGGATTACCCAATGTCGGGATACAGGAAACTCCGGATGTTTTCAGGGAGGACACCTGTACCCTCGGGAGAAGAGGGATTTGAAGAGTGGCTAGATGGTGCCACGCAGGCCCTAGAAGAATGGGAGGTCTCAGAGGGCAGAAAGAAGCAAAGGATTGTTGAAAGCCTAAAAGGACCTGCCTTAGAGGCCATACGCAATCTGAAGACAAGTAAAAAGGATTGCACTGCCCAGGACTACATAGACATCCTGGAAGGTGTGTTTGGTGGGACAGAAAAAGTCACAGAACTTACCTATCAACTGGAACACTGTTACCAGAAGACAGGGGAGAAGCTGTCAGAGTACATGGGACGCATAGACAAGATCCTGCATAGGATTATCCTGAAGAAGGGGATAGATCCAGGGAAGGTAGATGAAGCCCGTGCCCAGCAGGTGATGAGGGGAGCCCAACCCTTGGACCCTGTCGCACTAATTCTACGCACCCGGCAGGATGGGAAGAGCCTGGACTACCCTGACCTCATCCGAATGGTCAGAGAAGAAGAGGCCATGTTGGAAGAGAAAAGGGAGAAGCAGGTGATGGGGTCTACAAAGTCTACAGTGGCCACGGTCAGGTCGGCCTTAACCCCTGAAAGAGACACAGAGGTAGATGCCCTGAAGTTGCAGATGTCCCAGATGATGGAGATACTGACATCTCTAGTGGCGAAAGAGACGCCCAGTCCCAAGAAGGAAACAACCAGGAGGGAATTGTTTCCAGCTGTCCCAGCACCAGCATCCCCACCTGACTACAGTGAGATGGTTTGCTTTAATTGTGGAGGAATTGGTCATATTGCAGCTGTATGTGCCAGTCCCAAGAAGAAGAAGGCAGAAAGCCGCCAGCCGGCGGGAAACGCCAAAGGGCCCCGGTGAAGGAGTCAACCGGGTGCCCATCACCTTCAGTGAGCTCCAAGAAGCACAACAAGAAGAGAAAGCGAGGAGACCAAACCCCTCAGAAGGGGCCCAGGGATCCTCAACCGAGGTGCACTCCAGAGAAAGGGGGCAAGACCCCTCTGAAGAGACACAGCACCCCAAAGCAACAACCCTTGCAAGTGAGAGATAACAATATCCCTCAACGGGTTCACACTCCCACTAAGAGGGAGAAAATCAATGCATACCAGGCTCAAGAAAGGAGCAAGTGCAAATCAAGTGCTGGCAAAGCAAAGAGTCCAAAGAAGAGGACAGCATCAACTAGGCCCTACCCAGAGGAGCTAGTTGGTCCATCCCCTACTGTACCCATCCAGGTGGAAGGAGTGTACACGAAGGCCCTTCTAGACACTGGAGCACAAGTGACCCTGTTGTACAGGGACTTCTATGACAGATACCTGAGTCATCTGCCTATACAGAAGATAGAAGAGTTGGAGATAAGGGGATTGGGAACTCAGAGTTTCCCCTATGATGGATACTTACCCATCAGATTGACGTTTGACCCATCCGTAGCTGGGAAGTCTGAAGTGTTCGACACCTTAGCAGTGGTGTGTCCCCGCCCACCAGGAACCAGCAAGACGTCCCTGATCATAGGGACGAACACGGACCTAGTCAGAAGGCTTCTGACCCCCCTGGTGAAGAAAGAGAATCTTTCACCTCCCAAGATCCATCCCATGCTGAAGGCAGCCTACCAGCGGTTGGTCCTAGAGCAGAAGACCCCAAGTGAGGGGATAGGAAGGGTATGGAGGCTTGGAAAAGAAGGAGCAGTGTTACAGCCTGGAGAGGTGACCTGCATGAGAGCCACGGTGAAACTTACTTGGGAGCAGCCTGGCCCCTTTGTAATGCTGGAACCTGACCCAATGGAGGGTCACTCAGGTCTGGAAGTGATACCAGAAGTAATTTCACTGAAGGACCTGAAGAAGGCTAGAGGAAGAGTCCCTGTCAGTGTGAGGAACCCCACGGAGCGGCCCGTGGAGATCCCTGCCAGGATGCTTCTGGGACAGGTGAGTCCTGCTGTCCCAGTTGGCTGGTCAGAAGTAAAGGGGACGGGTGAAAGTGAAGATGTTTGGAAGAAACTCTCCATGGAAAACCCAAACCTACCTGGAGCTTGGAAAGAGAGAGCCAAGGCCCAGCTGACCAGATGGGAGAAGATTTTCTCCAAAGATGAGTTTGATGTGGGGTGTGCGAGGAGTGCCACCCATCGAATCCGCATGCAAGAGGACAAGCCATTCAGAGAGAGAGTGAGGCGAGTCCCGCTAGCAGATCTGGAGGATCTGAGGGAGCAGCTTGCGGAATTGAAGAAGACGGGAGTGATTAGGGAGTCCAGAAGCCCCTATGCCTCCCCCATTGTGGTAGTCAGGAAGAAGAATGGGTCATTGAGGCTCTGCATTGACTACAGAACTCTCAACAGGAGGACCATTCCTGACCAGTACACCACGCCAAGGATAGAAGATGCCTTGCAGAGTTTATCTGGAGCTAAGTGGTTCAGTGTGATGGACCTCAAGAGTGGGTATTACCAGATCCCCATGCATCCAGAAGATAGAGAAAAGACTGCCTTCATAACCCCAGTGGGATTCTTTGAGTTCAACAGGATGCCTCAGGGCCTATCTGGAGCTCCTGCTACGTTTCAACGCCTAATGGAAAGGACAGTTGGAGACATGAACCTCATAGAAGTCCTTGTGTATCTGGACGATGTCATTGTCTTTGGAAAGACTTTGGAAGAACATGAAGCCAGGCTGGAGAAAGTACTGAAGAGGCTCAGTGAAGAGGGGCTTAAACTTTCTCCAGAGAAGTGTCGGTTCTATCAGTCTTCTGTGAACTATCTGGGACACATAGTGTCTGAAAAAGGAGTGGCCACAGACCCTGAGAAGCTGGAGGCAGTTACTTCGTGGCCAAGGCCCACAACAGTTACAGAACTTCGGTCTTTCTTGGGGTTCTGCTCCTACTACCGCAGGTTTGTGGATGGATTTGCCCGCATTGCCAAACCCCTCAACGAGCTGCTGAAGACAGAAGGAGAGGAGGATGGAATAGGGCCTAGGAGGTCCGGTGAATCAGTCCAAGACCAGTGGAATTCAAGGTGTGAAGAGGCTTTCAGAACCTTGAAGAGAAGTCTCACCACAGCCCCAGTTTTGGCCTACGCTGATCCCACTAGACCCTATGAGCTACATGTTGATGCCAGCCATGAGGGCCTAGGTGGAGTACTCTACCAGGAGCATGAAGACCAGCTACGACCAGTGGCTTATGTGAGCCGGAGCCTGACCCCCTCCGAGAAGAACTATCCCACCCACAAGTTGGAGTTCTTAGCCCTAAAATGGGCAGTTGTTGACAAGTTGAGAGACTATTTGTATGGGGCCGAGTTTACTGTAAAGACAGATAACAACCCCTTGACCTATCTATTCACCACCGCCAAGCTGGATGCAACTGGACACAGATGGTTGGCGGCGTTGTCTGGATTCAATTTCAGTCTCAAGTACAGACCAGGGGCTGGAAATAGGGATGCAGATGCCCTGTCCCGAAGATCCCATGTCATGGTCGACGACTGGGAAGACTGGACCCAAGTGGCACCAGATGGAGTGCGAGCCCTTTGTCAAGGGGCTGAACTCCAAGCCAGAGGAGGATCCAGGGCTGAAGAGATAGGAGTTACCACAGTGGGAGTCCCAAAGTGTTACTGTGGGGTAACTCAACTGGCAGAAGAGTGTCTGCCGAAGCTGTCCAAGAAGGAGCTAAGGTGTGACCAATTGGAAGATCCCATGGGGAAATTGGTCCTGGAAGCCCTGGAAGACCAGAGTCCAGAGGGACTTCGCCTTCACCCTTCTAAAGAAGCTCGCCTACTGAGGAGAGAGTTGGACAAGCTGCAGGTGCATCAGGGGGTAGTCTACCGAAGGGGCCCCTCTGATGGACCAGAAGACAAGTGGCAGTTGTTTCTCCCAGAGAAGCATCGAGAGACTGTGCTGATTGCCTTACATGACCAGCATGGTCACTTGGGAGCAGAGAGAACCTTCCAACTTGTCAGAGACCGGTTTTACTGGCCCTGCATGAGGGCCGAAGTGGAGGAGTATTGCCATTCCTGTGCAAGATGCATTCAGAGAAAGACTTTACCCCATCAAGCTGCCCCAATGGGCCACCTACAGAGTGAAGGCCCAATGGATCTGGTATGCATTGATTTTCTCTGCCTTGAACCCGATTTGAGCGGATTGGGAAATGTTCTGGTGGTAACCGACCATTTCACTCGTTATGCTCAGGCTTTCCCAACCAAGGACCAGAAGGCCTCTACAGTAGCCAAGGTACTTCTGGAGAAGTACTTTGTTCACTATGGACTGCCACAGAGAATCCATTCAGACCAAGGAAGGGACTTTGAGAGTCGCCTGATCAGGAAGCTACTAGATTCTCTGGGAGTAGAGAAGACTAGGACCACACCATATCACCCTCAAGGTGATGCCCAGCCTGAAAGGTTCAACAGGACCCTATTGAACATGTTGGGAACTTTGGAAACAGAGAAGAAGCAACATTGGAGTCAACACATATCAGCTCTGGTGCATGCCTACAACTGCACCACAAGTGATGTGACAGGTTTCTCCCCTTACCGGCTTATGTTTGGGAGAGAAGCAAGATTGCCAGTGGATTTGGCCTTCGGCATTTCCTTAGACCATGCCTCTGCTGCCTCCCACAAAGGATATGTGGACAGACTGAGGCACAGTCTGAAGATAGCTTACGAGAAAGCTCAAGCGGCCTCTAACCAGAGGGGGGCCCGAAATAAGAGGAATTTTGATTTGAAAGTTAGAGTACAGGACCTACAGCCTGGGGACCGTGTACTGTTACGGAACCTAGGGATCCCTGGAAAACACAAGATTGCTGATAGATGGAGATCAGAACCATATATCATCTGTAGAAAACTTCCAGGATTGCCTGTCTACAAGTTGAAGCCAGAAGGAAGATTGGGGCCTTTGAAGACCTGGCATAGGAATCATTTGCTCCCACTCACTGAAGCAGTCAGAATGCCTCCAGTAAGAGATGTACCTGAATCTGTTTCCATTCTGGATACCCCCAGGCCTAATACTAGGTCTCAGACCTCCCAAGTTAGGGATGGACAGGACCCCCAACCTGAAGAAGAAAGAGGAGAACTTGAATGGTTATGGCCTTCCTCAACTCCAGGAAATGCTGCCATAGATCTTCCACCTACTGAAGATGTGGAAGATAACACATTGAACCCAGAAGCCACAGAGTTTGTGCCATTCAGTGTTGTGCCTGAGTGCTGGGAAGACATCCCTGGTCTCTACCCAGAACAAGAAGAAGATGTTCCAGAACCAGAGATGTTGCCAGAATGTGTTCCTGAAGAAGTTCCAAGAGAACAGAGAGCTCGCAGGAGTGTGAAGCCTCCCAAGAAGCTAACTTACCCCAAGATGGGAGAAAGTTCAGAGGACTCTGTTACCACAGCAAGGAGAAGTGCTGAGAGCCCTGACCCTTCCGCTGTCCATTTAGTGGAGGGCAACCCCAGCTCACTCTCTGGCACAGTTAAACAGGTCGCCCACACTGAAGTGACCTGTAGACAGGACAGCTCCCCATCTCATGCCAATTGGTGGGAAGCTCCTCTGTCCAAATTATGTGAAAATGTTGTTCCCGAGAAAGTTTGTAGTTTGAACACTATCTTTGGGGACCAAAGATTCAAAGTGGGGGGAGTGTGTAGCGGGGTTCTACCCCTTTTTCTGGTAGAGACTACATCTCCCATGATTCCCCAGGCCCCCGGGCTGCTGACTTCCGCCCGGGAGACTGCTGGGGGAGGCTATAAAAAGGAAGAGCGGAGACCGCCTCTTCCTCTTGGGACACTTCCTCTTCTGAGGCCTGACAGGACTGGCCTGCCTCTGCTGACAGAGCGTGTGACGCGGAGACTGCAGCCAGCAGAGACACCTGTGCGGACCGGAGCTGAAGGCCTGAAGCCTGGGCCTTGCAGCAGATGGAGTGAGACTCTCACCCCTCAGAGTCCACAGCAGCGGAGCGGAGACTTCCCCTTACTGTCGGTCGGACGGAGCTGATGACCGGAGTGCAGGGCTGTGACTGAGGAGACCGGACGCCGCCATTGAAGAGACCAGAGCCGCCATTAGAGGGACCGGATCGGAGGACGGTACCCCAAGGATTGGTGAGAGAGCCTGTAGGCTCAATCCTGCATTGACACACAAGTTTTATGCCTATTGAACTGCCTAGGCGCAATTTACCTCAGAGCAGCAATGTTACTTTTTGTGGATTACAAATGACACCATTTAAAGCTACATGTGCACCACCTCTACAGATTCATTGCCGGTGAAGAACACTGTACTAGTACAAGGACTGAGCTCTATTACTAGGGATCAGGCCTGGTCCGTTAGGTAGGCGCAGATAGATTTATTGCACCTCAGGGGTGCATAGCAGACGGTCGCCACACTTGGCGCTCCGTCTCCCCACTGTTAGATTGATATACCTGTGTACATGTTTAAAGTGCATATTGCAGGGACCTGCTAAAGTATTGTGAGATATATGTTCAAATGCATGTTGCTATTCTTTTTCCTTACTGCCAAAGTAAAGCCAGTTATTCTTATTTCAGCAGTCTGCTTGTGAGTTCATACCAATTACACTTAGAGTATAAGCTAAGTTTTATGTGCATAGGGACGTACCCCTTTACTAACTGTGCCAGAGCGGGTAGAGCCAAATTGCCGGGGGTTGGTGGAGCTGTACTCAGGGACCCAAATCAAACCAGCGGCTCTCTTAACTGGGGGTAGCGCTACACCCACAAATAGAGCTTTCTTTTGGTGGTATTCGATCACCTCGGCGGTTTTTATTTTTTGCGCTATAAAACAAAAAAAGACTAACATTTTTTTTAAAAAAAAGCATAATTTTTAACTTTTTGCTATAATAAATATCCCCCAAAAATATATAAAAAAAAACTTTTTTCCTCAGTTTAGGCCGATACGTATTCTTCTACATATTTTTTGTTAAAAAAAAAAAAAAAAATCGCAATAAGCGTTTATTGATTGGTTTGCGCAAAAGTAATTCAGAGTACCGTACGGGTACGTTACTTTGCCCAGCCGTGCCATTCTGCCGACGTATATGTGCTGACAGAGGTTGGCAAGTGGTTACGTAAATCAACTCCATAGTTTCTACAATTAAAAGGGAAATTGTAATGTTTTTTTCTTGAATTTTTTTATTTTATTTATTTAAGTTTGTTTTACATAATTTCTTGTGAGGGCCGTCTTTGCCCGCACAGGATGCACAGGTGTTGTGTATCCGCGTGCAGACAGCCCTATTTATGTTTATTGGACTGCAGTGGCTGTCCATGCAGCTGCTGCGTCCCAATAGACATGAATGGGACTGCCAGCGCACGTATGCATAGAACACCTGTGCATCCCATGTAAGCAAACACAGCCCTTTGCATGGATGTACGCTTAAGAATGCCCATG
The DNA here is from genome assembly GCA_028564925.1 of Lithobates sylvaticus. Lineage (NCBI taxonomy): Eukaryota > Metazoa > Chordata > Amphibia > Anura > Ranidae > Lithobates > Lithobates sylvaticus. The sequence continues at coordinate 100,375,013 of CM053033.1, read as the reverse complement.
TAAACGAGGCCCTACTGAAACTACAAGACAGATTTTTTTTTTCTGATTAACTTTCTTTTTTTAGGTGAAAAGGGAGATACTGGAGAAAAGGGAGAACCGGGGATTCCTGGGCCACAAGGTAACAAAAAACATTTCTTCCTTCAAAATTCAAACACAGACTATAAAAGCAAATATTGAACCCAACAGTGCCCACTGTGAGGGAGTATGCAACTCTTTCGCTCATCTACTGACGAGAGGCCTATTGCCAGTACTAAGTTCCGTGACACCACGGGGCCGGAAGGACCAACCTTAGCTCTGTGTAAGCTCTAATCAGAGAGACTTGGAGCACACACATAGCTTTTCAAGTACTTTGCTCTTTGTGATGAATAGAGCAGCGGAATAGTGAGTATATGCAGTTGGAGGTGTGGGGCGATTAAGTGAACCTACTTCTTGCAAGGCATATGATAGCCTGTTTGGGACTCTACCAGCAGATAAGAGAAGGGGAAGAGATATAAAAAAAAAGATAATGTTTTTTTGAAGATGGCCATTAACTAGTCTAATTTGGTTTGTTTGATTTTCTAAAGAACAGTGGGGTCAAATCGACATTTTCAACTGCAGTAAAATGAACATTCGAAGGAGCAGGATGAATTTTTTTATTTAGTTCTAATAGTATGATTTTTGTTTGGGAAGTCCATTCATTCCAAAATTGAATGTTGAAAGCAACCAAAATTTTTAAGTACTTTTGAACTGTACTTGTCAATTCATCCAATGTACTGAGAATTTTTGTACAAATGTCGTTGCACATTTGTTTGAAAACCAACTAAGGCCAGCTTACATTATACAATATTTGATATGAGCACACAGGTGGTGTGTATGTTATATTTATGTTCAGTCACCTACTGGTCCTAGGGACTGTTGCCTATCCTATAGTTATGCACTAGTGCACACCACTTATTTTGTTACTTTTACCCATATCATTTTTTTTTTTTTTTTTACAGGACCAAGAGGAACTGCAGGGATACAAGGACTCAGAGGTGTGCATGTTAAAAGATGATTTCAACATCTCTATCACATTTATGAAAATCCCTCCAGTTTATTAAAAATCAAAAGATTTCTTTTGCCATTTTCAGAAATCACCCTAAATTTGTCCCCTTTAATACGTAACTAAACCCATCAATTTAATTGTTTCTCAAAAATGTTACATTTAAGGCATGCTGTGAATAACGTTCACAATTGCTTGTGCTCTCAACTGCCTAAGGTTCCAGCCCATAAACAATACACTATATTTTCAAAAGTATTGGGATGCCTTTACACGCACATGAAATTTAATGGCATCCCAGTCTTAGCCTATAGGGTTCAATATTGAGTTGGCCCACCCTTTGCAGCTATAACAATGTCAACTCTTCTGGGAAGGCTGTCCACAAGGTTTAGGAGTGTATCTATGGGAATGTTTGACCATTCTTCCAAAAGCACATTTGTGAGGTCAGGCACTAAGGTGGATGAGAAGGCCTGACTCGCAGTCTCTGCTCTAATTCATCCCAAAGGTGTTCTATCGGGCTAAGGTTAGGACTCTGTACAGGCCATTATAATTCCTCTGTAGACACCTTCTAACTAGGTATACCTCTCCCGAGAACCTTCCAGGGAAGCATACAGGGATCTTCCAGGGGCCTTTTTCTATCCACCCTAGACCCCACCTCCTTTAAGCTGAACTTTACCCAAAAGAATGAGATGCCAGCACCTGCACCTGAAGCTGATTGAAGAAGCGGCTCAGGTGAGGACATCACTGGATCCCTGGACAGGTAAGTGTCCTTATATTAACCGCTTACTGACCGCATCATGAGGATGTAATGCGGCTCTTCTGTACCAGATCACATACCTAGTACGTGATCTGGCACTTCCAGGTAGGGGTCGGTGTCCGCTTTTTGCTGTGTTTTGTCACAGCAGAAGCCAATCAGGGGGTACTGGTGAATAGATGTGTGTCAGGACCTGCCGATCATCAGGAAAACACACAGAACTGTGCTCTACCTGTATAAACAAAGCAGAGCTTTGTTCTGACGGGGGAAGGGATGGATTTTCTTTCCCTAGCCGTTTAACCCCTTTTCCAGCCAGTGTCATTAGTACAGTGACAATGTCACTGCATTAGTGTCACTGGTCCCTACAAAGTGTTAAAGGTGTCAGTTAGTGTCAGCATTTTAACCGCAATATCGCAGTCCCGCTACAAGTTTCTGGTGATCGCCATTACCAGTAAAATAATAAATACAAATTTATATCCCATAGTTTGTAGACATTTTGCGCAAACCAATCAATATACGCTTATTGCAATGTTTTTTACCAAAAATATGTAGCAGAATACATATTGGCCTAAATTTATGAAGATTTTTTTATTGGATATGTTTTATAGCAGAAAGTAAAAAATATATATATATTTTTTTAATACTGTATTGTCAGTCTTTTTTTGTTTATAGCAATACAAATTAAAAATAAGATTAAAAAAATAAAAACGCAGGGGTGATCAAATACCACCAAAAGAAAGCCCTATTTGTGGGAATAAAATGATATACATTTTTTGGGGGTAAAGCGTTGCATGACCAGGCAATTGTCAGTTAAAGTAACGCAGTGCCGTATCGGTCGCCCGATCGGTCAGCAGCGACGGCACCCCCCCCCCCTCCATTGGGAGGACTGTCAGGACATCAAAGCACTTTACCCCATCTAGGAAGGGGGTGGGAGGGCAGCATGTCCCGGTGAGTGGCAGCTCTTCCTTCTCCTGTGATATGGATCACAGCAGCATCCCCCTCCTCCTCCTCCTAGGTGTCCAATAGGATCGCCTGACCTTTCAGCCAATTGGGAAACGGGTATCAGACCTGTGCTTCCTGATTGGCGGAGAAGCAGTTCAGTGTTAGAAAAGCAAATATTCATTTGCTTTTCTAACACACCTGAGTGGGCTCTGAGCGCAATGCTCTGCGCTCCAAGTCCACCCTATTTTGAAGCCTATTAGAGCTTATGGCTCTAATCAGGTGCTTCAAAAAAACACCCCCGCCACTATAATTCAGGCACCCGGAGTCCTTAAAAGGGGCCAGACACATGAATAGGGGGTGGCCGCGGCGGCCATGGATAGATTCATACTATGCATGAATCTATCCATTAATCATAGAGGGTGGCATGCATAGAGGGGACAGCGCCCGTGCCCCCTTAATGGACAGGCCGCCCCTGGCTAATTGTCAGCAGCTACAGTATTTGCTCCTGCGGGCAGGGTCACACTGGTGCGACATGGGATCCGGCTTGTGAGAGCACAAGTCGCATTACATCTTAAATTCAATGTTTCCCTATGAGAGGCGTCTTAATTGATCCGACACAAGTCGCTCCCACTTTACAAAAGGTTCCCGCACTGTAGGGCCCTAGACTTAATTTTTTGTTTTTGTCTATAGGTGGCAAAGGTGACCAAGGTGTCTCATGCCCAAAAGAATTTAATGGTAAGTACATAATAATGTCTTCTATGATGTCAAGACTGATGTGGTGATTGCAAGAAAGTAAAATGTATTAATAAACAATGGCTATACATGCACTAGCATACAGGGGGACTGACCATAGCTGTGCCTATGGAATGCTCTCCTAATGGCTCTCCTTATGGCCAGAGTTCAGAATTGCAGTCTTCTGTAAAAAAAAAACATAAATAATATTAATATTATTAATAATAATAAACTTTATTTTATACAGCGCCTTTAAAGGTAGCTTCTCAATACGATGTACAAAGACAAGAGAAACAGAAACACAAGGGTAAAACACAGGAAATACACAAGGGAAAAGGGACAATCGTGTGAAAGCTTGTCTAAAGAAAACATTTTTAGATTTGATTTGAATGAATTTAGAGAAGATGACTCTGATGTTCTTTGGAAGTGAATTCCAGAGTTTTGGAGCATAGCGGGAGAAGGCTCTGTCTCCTATTGAGTGTAGGTGAAAATAGGGGACACGCATGTAGCACTGACCCCCGAAGGAGCTGCTGGTTTTATTTGGGCTTACCGTTACCTCACCTGCTCGCTTCTCCGTCTCAGGGGTCCCATTGGAAAATAGCCCAAAGGATGTTAAATCCGACACTTAGTCCTTTTTCACTTATTTATTTGGGATAAGCATAAAGTCTTTCAATAGAGGGTCAGAGGGTTAAGGGGAGTTCAGGCACCTGATAATTGCGGGTTAGAGGTATTGGTAAAATCCAGAGGACAAACAGCTCCACAGACTGGATCCAGCAACCACCAGATAGGCCCCTCTCACTTGACCTAGCGGCCGGTGGGATGCTCAACAAAGTCTCTGCCACAGACTTGTCAATTAAATTAAAGCATTCCTGAGAGATCTTGAGAGATTTAAAGAACTGCCATACAGTACCAGTCTCTTTCAGCCAAACCCGGCGATACTGTATGGGTGTTTATCCGGGTTGCGTCCTCTAACTGAGTTTCCAGGCTCCTCCAGAGATACCAGCCTTGCACTCGGTCCTCTCCTAGAAAAGTCCTCCCCTGGATCCTCTAGTTTTCTTGGCCTCTCTCCGCAGGCGAGACAGCACAGGACCACCCCTGGATTAGTAGGCCCCAAGACTTCTTTGGGCCCACCCTCTCAGTTGCAAAAGCCTCGGGCCAGCTGGCCTCGAGGCACAGGATCATGCGATACACACCCCAGGCCAGGAGGGCCATGAGGTTGGGATAGCGGACCCCGAAAGGAAGAAGAAGACCCCAAAAAATGGTGTCGCCTTAAATACCCTCTCCCAGAATTCACAGCAGGGAAAACACTCCCACTGGGCTATTTCCGAGCAAGAGGTGGTATTCAATACATCCAGCTTGCTGCGTTTCCACACTTACCGGTGGTGACAGCGACACCTATGGTCAAATGGAAATCATTGCAACCCAGCTGAACTGGCACAGAAACCAGAACTTTTAGAATAATTAGCCTGAGCCAAACTGCAGCTTCAGACAACTAAATTTGAAAAAAAATAATAGCGTCTGCTCATTAGGAGCAGGGCGCTACAAGCAGAAGACCAGAATTTGAGAAGTTACGAGGGGGGGGGGGGGGGGAGTAAGTTTACAAAATTTCAGACAGATAATGGGGTGCCAAAATGAAAAAAAAAAGTTTTCTCTATAGTTCTACTTTAAGAGAATAAAGGTATTTAGGTAGAATGACCAGGAAGCCATTTATATTTAGATAATATTTTTTTTAGGTGCCAGAAGCTGTAAGCAGCTACAAGATTTTGGCTTTAGCCTAACTGGATGGTATATAATCTACCCCGATGCCCGGCGACCTTTGGCTGTCTTGTGCGATATGGATACTGATGGAGGAGGCTGGATTGTAAGACATTAGAAATTGTTGTAACAATGTATTTCTTTCTCCTCACAGTAGAGAAGCAGAATGGGAACAAATGACAAATCGCAGTGATCCCCAGATTGGGAGTTGATCCACATGCCTCCTGATCATTACTCTGAGACCAGGAGCTGTCGGTGACAGCTTGGTGTCTGTGATTGGGGTGCGCAATTAAGCGTGCATCCCAGCACAAACAGCCTCCCAGCCATAGAATATGCAGGACCACCCACAGGGCTTTTTCAGTGGGAATGCAGGAGAACGCAGTTCTGCCACCTCCAGCACAGAATGTACGTAATGACAAGGGGGTGATGAGGTATGCTGGAGGGTCTCTTGATGCTAGCTGCTGGGAGGTCTGTTGTTGCTGGTGGGGGGTCTATTGTTTCTGTGGTGGATCTATTGTTGCTGGGGAATACGTTGTTGTAGGGGGCCTATTGTTGCTGGGGGGTCTATTGCTGCTGGCTGTAGGGATCTATATTACTGCTTTTCTTGTTATTAACAAATCCCATACAAACCAGCACAAAAAGCACCACAAAATGATACTTAGTTCTGTATTCTCTAAATGGGGTGTTACTGGGAGGTGGGTAGGGGATAGAATCAAGAGTTTGTGCTGGGAGGTGGGTAGAGTGCGAAGACATGGGCTGACCCAGAAGGGGGATTACCTGCACCTATTCTCTGAGACAAAAAGCCCTGGCCACCCACCTATATATGTGCTATGTCATCATCAGGGGTGTACCCCTGACAATCCCAGATAGCACTCCAGGATGCCACAACAACCTGGCTGAGAAAGGCAGTAATAGACAAGAATAAAGGGAGAGATTAGATCACACAGACTGCTTTATATTGAAGAGCAGGGACTCACCTCCTCCCATTTTCTTAGAAATGGAAGAATATCCATCTCATGAGTCTAATGCCGCGTACACACGAAGGGACTTTGTCCGCCGGACCTAGTCCAGCGGACAATCCGCCGGACTTTCCAGCTGGGCTTCGGCAGACTTGAAAGCGAACGGACTTGACCACACACGATCACGCTAAAAGTCCGGCGGTTCACGCGATGAGGTACAGCACGTACGACAGGACTAGAAAAAGAAAAAGACTAGAAAAATACTTGCTACTGAGCATGCGTCCTTTTTGGTCCGCCGGACCATACTACAGACGGCCGTATTGTCCGCCGGACTGCCAAGTCCAGTGGATAATTTTAAAACAAAACTTAAAACCTAATCCGCCGGACTTTTGGGAAAAAAAGTCAGTCGAAGGCCCACACACGAGGGGATTGTCCGGCGGACTCGAGTCCAGCGGATAATCCCGCGGGATAGTCCCTTCGTGTGTACGCGGCATTACCTCTACTTTTTCCTAGCACAGCAGTTGCGCCAAGTGTCTGCCCCGCTATTTCCCTCTAATTAATACAAGTCGGTGTTGACCTCTGAGGACACTTGTGCTGAGGTCTGTGGCTGTTGCTCAGCTATGCCAGCATATAGCAGTCGCAGCATTTTATTTATTACAGCAATTCACGCAGTGCTTTTACATAGTATTGCATACATAGTATTACATAGTAGGTGAGGTTGAAAAAAGACACAAGTCCATCAAGTCCAAACTATGTGTGTGATTATATATCAGTATTACATTGTATATCCCTGTATGCTGCGGTCATTCAGAAGGGAATTCCACATCCTTGCCGCTCTTACAGTAAAGAACCCTCTACGTAGTTTAAGGTTAAACCTCTTTTCTTCTAATTTTAATGAGTGGCCATGTGTCTTTTTAAACTCCCTTCCATAAAAAAGTTTTATCCCCATTGTGGATACATTGATATTGTGCCTTCACATCAGTTCTTGCCCTCAAGGAGCTTACAATCTACGGTCCCTAACTCACATTCATACATATACACACTAGGGCCAGTTTAGACAGGAGCCAATTAACCTACCAACATGGCTTTGGAGTGTGGGAGGAAACCAGGGTGCCCAGAGGAAACCCACAGAGACACAGGGAGAACATGCAAACTCCAGGCAGGTAGTGCTGTAGTTGGGATTCGACGACCCTAGTGCTGGCACTAAGGTAAAAGTCTTTTAAGACCTTTTTATCCCTCTTTCACACAGTTCAAAATCGCATGACAAGTCACACCCTATTCGTGCCTATGGAACCGTTTAAATGGGTGCAACTCCAATTTGCACCAATTTGAAAAAGGTTCTTGCACTATTTTTGGTGATTTCATGTGCGACTTGCATTGACATCTGTTCATGAAATCGCTGAAGTAGTGTGATTTTAAAGCCGCATTACATGAGCGGGATGTATTGTACTGTGAAATTCGGTATGAAGTAACATATTTTTTTTAAATTTAAAATTTTTTAAAAGCACATTTTGAGCACCAGCTGCCACTGGTCAGCACAGAGACAGTACAGGGAACTTCACAGGGCTGTTTGTCAGCTGTGGATTGTAATCCCTCCTGACCTCCCAGCAGCAGCGTGTGTGAATGTCTGTACCCTGAAGTGCACCGGATTAGTGCACTTTTTAAGGAAGTGAGGAGTTCCAGTCAATTTTTTGTTTATTAAAAGTCAGCAGCTACAAAAGAGTGTATCTTCTGACTTTTAATAAAAAGACACTCACCTGTCCCACAATCCAGCAACGTGGCCACCCAAACCTTCCATTCTCTCCCCGCCTGTCCACGGCGCTGGCAGTACTACTGTGGGCATCCAGCTGTGACAGCTTGCAGCTTCACAGCCGGGTGCGCATGTCTCACTGCGCTGTCCTGCATAGCCAGGCAATCTTTTGGGAACTGTGATGTGTCCCAGAAGATTGCAGAGTGGAAGGGCCGCCTAGGCAGCCCCAAGCGGAAGTGGGAGCTCGTCAGTAATCGTGATGCATCGCGGAATCAAATTGTTGACCAGATAATCAAATCGAATCATGAGACCAGTGAAGATGCGCACCCCTAATGCCAGATACAGCAGGGGTCCCCAACCACCGGGCTGTGGACCAGTGCCGCTCAGCGGGGGTGGGCGGCGACCGCAGTCCACACAGAGCTGTCAGACAGCGATTGCCGCTCACCAGCTGCTGTGCGACCATGCCTGAGTGTCCTCTCCTGGCTCCTCCTCCAGAGGAGCAGCAGATTGCAATGGAGAGCTCCTCCTGCCCCCTGCCCTTTTGATAAGATCACATCATCTGGCAGGCGGGGGAGTGGGGAGAGGACACATGGACGGAGCACAGCCTCTGCCCTGCCAAAGGTAGGAGTCCTAAGCAGGGGAGGTATAGATTAGAATGGAGAGCGAGGAAAGGGGGCCAGACTGCAGGGGCACTGTAATATAAAGGGGACTGCACTATAAAGGGGAACTGTAATCATTATAGTGCAGTCTCCTTTATATCACAGTGCCCCCTTTACTTTACAGCCCCCCTTTACAGAGCAGTCCCCTTTACATCTCAATGTCCCTTTTACAGTGCAGTCCCTTTTATATCACAGCCCCCCTTTACATTACAGTGCCCCTTTTACAGAGCAGTCCCCTTTACATTACAGTGCCCCCCTTACAGAGCAGCCCCTGTTACATTAATGTAATGGGGCACTGTGATATAAAGGGGACTGCACTGTAAAGGGGGCACTGTAATATAAAGGGGACTGCTCTGTAAAGGGGGCACTGTAATATAAAGAGGACTGCACTGTAACGGGGCACTGTAATCACTACAGTACATTCCCCTTTACAGTGCAGCCCCCTTTACATCACAGTGCCCCCTTTACATCACAGTGCCCTCTTTACAGATCAGTCCCCGTTACATTAATGTAAAGGGGCACAGTGATGTAAAGGGGACTGCACTGTAAAGGGGACACTAATGTAAAGGGGGACTGTGATGTGAGGGGGGAACTGAGGACACTGATATAAAGTAAAGGGAGGACTGTGCTTTAAAGGGGGGTTGTGGTGTGAAGGGGGCTGAGGACAAGGGGCCGCTGACTGGTACAGTACTATAAACAAGATGTGGGATTTCAGTTGAGCAATGAGCATTAAAAACTTCTACGCAGGCTGCCATGCAGTGCATGACTTATTAGAAAATCCAGCATGCATTTCAAGCTGAATTTTAGATTTTTAAAGCTGTAAACTAAAAAGTAAACTGACCAGAAATCAATATAATTTACATTTAAAGGGGACCTGTCAGAGCCTCTGTGATGTCATGACACACAAGTTTGACAGGTCAAGAGAGATAATTTCACCCAGAAAAATACCTTAGTAATTTCAGTTGTTGCCAAAACCATCAGAAAGGCCTTGGCATAGGCACCTTGCTAACCTCTTCTTCTCTAGGTGTTTCAGAGGCGCCTGGATGGGTCAGTGGATTTCAACCGTGACTGGAGCACCTACGAGCGTGGTTTTGGAAGTCAGCTGGGCGAATTTTGGCTGGGAAATGTGAATCTGCATCGGCTAACCTCATCTGGTTAGTAGAACATATTTTTTCTCCCAGAGCTAATCCAAAAAACGTACATTAAAGGAAACACGGAGGATGCCATTGTCGCTCTTCTTCTGGAAATGCATGTTGCCCGGATGTCATGCTGATCCAAAGACTTCAGAAATTTGAGTTGGTGACCCAAAAAAGTATGTAGATTGGAAGTGCTCTGACTTTACTTTTTCTGATCTGAATGTTTATATAACCATGACAGAATTTAAGCCAGTGACAGCCAGGGCACTTGCATTTTTAGATGATATCCACAATGGCAGCCCCTATACTTCTATCAGTACAAGATTACCTACAAACTGCAGCACTACGAAGTACATTTATATTACAGAAAGCTTTCCAAACAAAAAGGACACATCTAAGTTTATATTCAATCTACATAAATCCACCATTCCAACCCACTTTAAAAAAGGAAGTAAACTTCCATCTTTGAATTTTACCTGTAGGTAAGCCTATAATTGGGCATACCTATAGGTAGTGTAAAAATCTCCTAAACATGCACCGTTTAGGAGATATTTACTGTACATGCAGCCAGTAACATGACTGGCGCAGGCGCTCTGAAGGAATGGCCACCCGTGCCGCTCCTTCAGAGCCTTGTGCCATGACCGACGGCTCCCGCATGCATGCGCGGGAGTGATGTCATCGCGGCTCTGGTCAGACACAGAGCTGGAGTCCACGAACCCAGAAGCAAGACGGGTGAAGAAGATAGAAGCGATCTCCAGCAATGACATTGCATCGCTGGAAGGCTTTGTTTTCAGGTAAGTTTTGCATAAAGTGCTAGTATACAATGCATACTAGCACATTATGCCTTTGCCTTGTAGGTAAGGAAGAAGAAAAAAAACATACATCGGTTTACAACCGCTTTAAAGAGGTTGTAACCCTCCCTTTGCAAGTTGTACCTATAGGTAAGCCTAGAATAAGGCTTACCTATAGGTACTGTAAATATCTCCTAAACATGCGCCATTTAGGAGACATTTACTGTATACTGCACCGATGAATGTGAATTTGGGCGAGTGTGCCGTGACCAGCGGCTGCCGAGCAGCTCCCGAGTGTCTCTCCCCTGACCCTCTGTCTGGACAGTGCTGATTGACCCTTTGCTGATCACATGGTTTGTCCCAAGAAAAAACTCTCTAGCAATACACACCAAACTGAGTATGTGCAGCCTGACTCCAGTACTGTAATTCTGTCTTATCTGGACATGTTTTGGAGTCAGTGGAAGAAGATGTGGCACCGCAAAGTCAGCGTCGTACCGTTTTAAACACTGCCATTGCCAAACAAAAGAGTGCTAAATATAAAATGAAAAGCAATCAGCGCACACAAATATATGCAAAAAAGACTTGCAAGCTGAACACCACAAAGGCAATACACAAATCCTCAAACATGAATACAAAAGGATAGAAAGGCGCAGCGCAATAAATAAAGTTCATAAACTGGTTGAAATGGAGGATGATGTTGTAGATAAACACCTGGTGATAGACGCAATCTTGGACTAATCTTCTCAGTGACAGGTCCTCCACCATAAGAAATAGATACTCTTACCAGGTGTGTTGGACCACTGAATGAATAAATGGTCAGAAGCGCAAGTTCCCACATATGGGGTGAAGATGGTGCTCCAATCCAGTGGAATGACAACCAGGAATCAATCATATAAATGAAAGAATAAAAAAGAAGGAACGATCTCAGTGCAGACTGTATGGATCATAATTTATTCCAAAAACAAAGTGGCTAAAATGCCGGTATACAAGCAGATGTGAAGCATAAATGCCTGGTAAAAAGCGTCAACGTGAATGATAAAAAACAGCGGTATGAGAACCGCACACTGAGTTCAGATGGATCGTGGGTGACGACCATAGACAGTAGCTCCCCCGTACACACGTTACGTCCAGAATGTTCTACACTGCACCTTTCTATTGTTTTGTAAACAATAGAGTGGGACTTGTCATGTGTTTTGACCTGTCAAATCGCATGACAAGTGGCTCTGCTGTGAACAGGGGTTTAAAGCTGATGCTACTTCTGATACCTACACCGGACAATTGAAAAAAGTAGTCATAAGCTTGTTATGACTGGATGACCTCAGCCCGCTCAGTACCCAGATCTAGTCTTCCTCCTGTCACTTTTTTTTTTTTTTTTTTTTTGCCTTTCACAGGGAAATATGAACTGCGATTCGATTTAGAAGACTTTGAGGGCAATCATACCTATGCTACGTACAGCAACTTCCGAGTGGATGGAGAAGCGGATCAGTACACCCTGCACTATGATACATATGTGATGGGTACTGCAGGTAATGATTTTAATAATGCTTAAAGTGAAACAATAAAAATGAAATATTCCTTTAAATATTGTGCCTGGGGATCCCCTTAGTCTGTCTGTAAAGTAGTGCATTTTAGCCATGTTTATAACAGTCCCGCAGCAAAAATTTAATTTCTAAGGGAAAAAATTTATTTTTTAATATTTAAAATTGCTCGCGGTTGTAATGTATTGCCGGCAATATAGATAAAAAATCATTGATAAACGGCGTGCCCCCCCCCCCCCCAAATCCATACCAGGCCCTTCATGTCTGGTATGCACTTTAAGGGGAACCCTGTGCCAAAATTTTAAAAAACAATAGTGTGGGGGTCCCCCCAAAATCCATACCAGACCCTTATCCGAGCATGCAACCTGGCAGGCCAAAGGAAAAGGGGGGAACTAGATAGAGCGCCACCCCTTCCTGAACCATATCAGGCCACATGCCCTCAACATGGTGTCACCCCAAAGCGCCTGGTCCCCATGTTGATGGGGACAAGGGTCTCATCCCCACAACCTTTGCCCGGCGGTTGTGGGGTCTGCGGGTGGGTGGCTTATTGGAATCTGCGGGTGGGGGAAGCTCCCCCAGATCCCGGCCCCATCCATTGTACCCCTACCCATTATTATTATTATTTTTTACATTTTGGCGCGGGGTTCCCCTTAACCACTTCAATACACTGTGTTATAAAAACTACACTGCCTGCACTGACTAAACATAGAGTCTACACTGAATATCTAGTCTACACTAAATGCAGAGTTTATATATATATATATATATATATATATATATATATATATACATACACATACTCTGCATTTAGTGTAGACTAGATATTCAGTGTAGACTCTATATTCAGTCAGTGCAGGCAGTGTAGTTTATATAACGCAGTGTATTGAAGTGATTAAGGGGAACCTTAATAAAAAAAAAAATATATATATATATATAAATATATATTACAATATACAGTATCTCACAAAAGTGAGTACACCCCTCACATTTTTGTACATATTTTATTATATCTTTTCATGTGACAACTGAAGAAAGTACACTTTGCTACAATGTAAAGTGGTGAGTGTACAGCTTGTATAACAGTGTAAATTTGCTGTCCTCTCAAAAGAACTCAACACATAGCCATTCATTTCTTTTTTTTTTTTTTTTTTTTTTTATAAATCTTTATTTATTTAGAAAAAGGTTTTGTTTCACAATCAATCATAATATACGTGTAATGCAGAAACAAATAATATACACCATCATTTACTAATATCTTCCGCTTTTTAACCTTCCGATTTTCTACCCCCCTCCCCCCCCCCCCCCCCCCCGGTGTCCCCCCACCTTGCAATGCTCTTTAATGGACGGTTGGTTTATTATTATTTATTTTTTTCTCTTTTTTTTTATTCGTTTCCCATTCTGTCTGCGCCTATTTCCTGAGCTATTTATCGTATGATCTCCTCGACATATCTCCATGTGTTTTTGAACTTGTTCCATGCTGCCTACTTATCCCTTACTTCTCTATCTGTTTATTTTTCCTCTCCCCTCTCATCTAAACTTTCCAGGTTTTGTATTTTACTCACTTGGAATATCAAATCCCTTATTTTGGGGCACTCAGCTTCCCGCCACTTTTTTGGTATTACTTTTTTTGCTACGTTTAAAAAGGTGGGGGTCAAGGTGTTTTTATATTGTTTAACAGGGAGATCTGTCCCGTGAAACAGGCATATCCATGGGTCATCTAATATTTCCTCCCCTGTAACTTCCTTTATTAGCTGACGGACCTCCCTCCAGTAATTTTTAATAGAGGGACAGTTCCACCAAATATGGGCCATAGTTCCCAGTTCCTTACACCCGCGCCAACACTCTGAGGTTTGATCTATTGCATATCTGCTGAGTTTGTCGGGTGTCGTGTACCATCTTGCGAGGCATTTATAGTTTGTCTCTGTCAACCTATTATCCACCGCCGAACTGTGTGTCAATTTAAACATTTTCTTATTTTTCTGTGTGCTATATCGTGTCCCCAATTCAGTTTCCCATTTTTTGATGTAGGGCGGATCCTCCAAGTTGTCACCCTCAGTTTGAATATTGTATATCCGCGCTATGTTCTTTCTTGAGTTTTCCTTTAGACAAAGCCTTTCCAGTGGTCTGTACTTATCTTTGCCTCTTAGGGGATGGGGCAATTTCCCAATAAAGTGACTTAGTTGGAGGAACCGCCATACATCAAGTCTCATTAACCCGGTGTCCGTGCTAAGTGCCTGAAACGTTAAAATTTTCCCTCTGTGTATTATGTCTTTGAGTTGTGCATTTTCTTTTTTTATCCAATTAACCCCCACTTCCTTTTTCCCTGGAGCGAAATACAAATTTTCCCTCAGGGAAATCAGAGGGGAGTTGTATGTCCATTTTTTTTGTGCGTGAATCCGATCCCATATTTTTAGTGCTGTGTGGGTGATTTCGTGTGTACCTGATCCCATACCTCTGTACTGTAGCGCAAAAAATAAAAACTGCAGGAGCGATCAAATACCACCAAAAGAAAGCTCTATTTGTGGGAAAAAAAAAGGACGTCAATTTTGTTTGGGAGCCACGTGGCACGGCCGCGCAATTGTCAGTTAAAGCGACGCAGTGCCGAATCGCAAAAAGGGGCCTGGTCCTTTGGCTGCAAATTGGTCCGGTCTGAAAGTGGTTAAAATGCATGATTTTTACTTCTATGTAGAGCCTGAAAAGTCCCAGTCTATTTATAACCCATTTATAAACATTTTACTTTCACTTTAGTAAACCTGCACTGCATGGGTCAGCACAGGTTTACAGCACAGCATTGCACCGTGTGGATAGCAGAACAGGTCTGTGTTTACAGGAGGAGAAAATCAGTCTGTTATCTGTCACTTATCTTTAGTTGGCCAGAGGAGAGAGGAAAGCTTTGATGTCGGCTAAGCAGAAAGCAGTGATCAGGGCTTCAGTGTAGTGCTGTCTGCCTGCTCCGCCCACCTGTACTGGAGCTCTCACTGTCTGATCCAGCCTGTCAGGGATCTGTGCCCAGGAGAGCGTCTGTCCTTTCTGGGGAAGCCTACAGTAGGTATGGGCACATTCTTGGCTCTGCTTATGGACAGAATTAGCATCACAGAGGCTGAGACAAAGCATGATGCTCCAGTATTTTCGCGCCCCCTCCCACACTCCCCCCAACGCAGTGGCCCCGCCCGCCCCTGCCTTGTACCGGCCCTGCTATTGAGCATCTGTGGGGCAGCCTCAAAGGGAAGGTGGAGGAGCGCAAGGTCTCTAGCATCCACCAGCTCTGTGATGTCGTCCTGGAGGAGTGGAAGAGGACTCCAGTGGCAACCTGTGAAGCTCTGGTGAACTCCATGCCAAAAAGGGTTAAGGCAGTGCTGGAAAATAATGATGGCCACATAAAATATTGACACTTTGGGCCCAATTTAGAAATTTTCACTTAGGGGTGTACTCACTTTTGTTGCCAGTGGTTTAGACATTAATGGCTGTGTTTTGAGTTATTTGGAGGGGAACGCAAATTTGCACTGTTATACAAGCTGTACACTCACCACTTTACATTGTAGCAAAGTGTAATTTCTTCAGTGTTGTCGCATGAAAAGATGGGTGAGGAGGGTACTCACTTTTATGAGATACTGTATATATATTATATACACTGCCTGCACGCCGCTAACTAACCTGCCTGCCTAATCTACCTCAATCTATCTCTGTCCACACACTATACACGGCCGCTATGTAAGCAGCCTTATATGGTTTGGGGCGTGGACTTGGTCCCCCTGAGCCTAGGGTGACCACATTTCCAAACTGCCATTAGGGACACAATCCACCCCCACCCCCGCACACGCCCTCGCACCTGCCCAAAAAAAGATGATTTTTGCTACTTTTTGAAATTTTTGGGAAAAACAAAAGCAAACAGTGGTTACCAGTTTAGACAGGTGGTATACATTCTCTACATTTATATTTTTTTTTGCCCTTGTCAGCCTAATTTTATTTCCCCCACTTGTCAGCCTCATTTTTTTTTTTGCCCCCCCCCCCCCCCCCACTTGTCAGACTCATTTTTTATTGTCCCACTTGTCAGCCTCATTTTTTTTATTGCCCCCCACTTGTCAGCCTCATTTTTTTTATTGCCCTCCAGGGCAGGGCTCCACTTTGTCTGCCTCATTTATTATTGTACTGTCCCCAGCCCCAGTGTCCCGATTTGTCACCTGATCTGCTCCAATCAGGTTCCATTTGCTCACCTTTTAATATGGATTGGTCTGGGGTGGTGAGCGGTTGAGCGCCGGTCTTTGTTCCCTGGTCCAGGCTGGGGGGCCCCCCCTCAGGCAGTCGAGCGGCTTGGGCCGTGGGTGGGAGGAGAAGTCGGGCAATGCACTGCGGGAGTCGGGATGGGCAGCCGAGCCATGGCTCTAAGCCAGCCAGCACTGCAGAATGCCGCCTCCCGCCGGGAGGTCACTGAAGACTGGAGGAGTCAGGAGGAGACACAGTGAAGATGCTCTGGCTGCTGCTGCCGCAGCCAGAGAGGGAGGAGAGGTGGGTGGACTCGGAGCACAGGGAAGCACTGGGTAAAGGCCTTGCTCCTCTCGGCATCGCTTTGAGACTCTGCAAATGTGACGTCACTGGTTGCTAGACGCCAGGCGGGGCAGCCCTAGCAACCAGTTTGGCAATCTTCTATTAGGGTGGCTATGTGTCCTCATTTCATTATGGGACACTGTATTTTCCCGGAATGAAGGTGCCCGGGACATAAATGCTAGTTGCGGGATAATCCCGGGCAATCCGGGACACATGGGCACCCTACCTGAGCCATGATTTGCCAAAGGCACCCTGCCCTTGGCCAATTTTGTCTCTCTCAGCAGATCGCGCTGTGATTGGCCAAAGCATGCAGGTCAGGTGCATGCTTTGACCAATCATCATACAGCAATGCACTGCAATCTCACAGTGCATTATGGAGCGTTCCGCTGCACTCAAATTTCCAGCGAATGCGCCATAATATTCGCTGTTCGGTGAACGGGCAAACACCCGATGTTCGAGTCGAACTTATGTTTGCTTTGAACCTCAAGCTCATCCCTAGATAAATCTAGTGGCAAATGATGGCTCCACTTCTAAAGGAATAAATATGTGCATAAAGCACTCTGTTCCAAACAAATAAAGAGTTAAGTGCACAAATAGAACTTAAAACAAATGCATGCTATGTGTAATAACAAATATGCAAATGAAAAATCTCAGTGAAAAATTGTCTGTATATCAAGTCCACACTCTTAAGAGAAAATGCATGCACTGAAAGTCTGTAAATATCAGATATTCCACGTACGTGAACACCCGTGCTCAAAAATTAATAAAAAGTGCTCTGTTACTCAAGAGAAAATTGGCCTCTTACCAGATGAGTTGGATACTTATCACAGAGATCAAGACAGC
Organism: Lithobates sylvaticus; assembly: GCA_028564925.1. Classification (NCBI taxonomy): domain Eukaryota; kingdom Metazoa; phylum Chordata; class Amphibia; order Anura; family Ranidae; genus Lithobates; species Lithobates sylvaticus. The sequence continues at coordinate 100,357,591 of CM053033.1, read as the reverse complement.
TTGTGAGAAAATGAACGTGTTTCCACAAAAACTTTTACCTTTTAATAAAATGTCTGGCTGTTTTACATTATGAGGCTCCTCCCTTCTCTATATATGTTTTTTGGACATATGGAGTTTATCCTCACAAGTCAATGGATAAATGGCATTTGAAACGTCTATACCTGAGACATCCACACCTGTGATCATTTTCTCACAAGCTGTCTTGATCTCTGTGATAGGGATCCATCTCAGCTGGTAAGAGGCTAATATTCTCTCGAGTGATGGAGCACGTTTTAATTTTTGAGCACGGGTGATCGTGGACATATGTGACATTTACACACTTTCATTAATACATGCATTTTCTCTTAAGAGTGTAAAGTTGATATACAAACAATTTTTCACTAAGATTTTTCATTTTCATATTTGTTTTTACACATACCATGCATTTTTTTTAAAGTTCTTTTTGTAACTTTAATCTTTATTTGTTTGGAGCAGAGGACGAAGCCCCAGTCAGTGGGAGGTGCAAAACGCGTAGGCGGAGGGGTACACATGCCCCCCTCAAGGTCCACAGGTTTTTTCCATCCCGGCTTTGTTGATCACCCGCCGGCATCAGTAAATCCGGCATTCATCTCCACTCTAGAGAAAGGTCCAAGGTATCCACACGGTGCTATACAGCTGTCTAAGAATCTGCAAGGAAGCAAATGCTTTGGAAGAACTACAATTATCAGCGTTCATCGTCCAAAACCAGCCTTCTCTTATATCGTGGAGATTCATTTACAGCCACAAGTGATCGTAGGGAGTGATGAGCAGATGGTTGGTTTTTTATTGTTGGACAGAAATCCATCCACTTTTTTTTTTTGAGATTGACATAATTTTTATTTATTTTTTTGCACTTTGCTGGCTCGATAATAGAGAGTGTTGGGAAAAGCAGACTTTCAGTGTCAAATACAGATTGGAAATATCTCCTATACCCAAGAATTTCTGGACTCTAACTATTTCAATCTGGGCTCATTTTTAGATGTAGTGCATTTATTAGGGAGACATACACAAGCAGATAGCTATCCAATCTCGATCTTTCATGAGCACCACCACCTGATTGAGGTCAATCAGCTGTTCAGTTCTCACACAGCACAAGCATATACTGCATAACAGGCTGGACCAAACAGGAGGGAGGAAAAGAAAATTAAGATTTATGAGTTTTTGGAATCATGGGCAAGCATGGTATGCTGATACATTTTGACTGCAACCCTGTATTCATATATGTCAATCTGTTGTTTTCATTTACAACAATCCACGTGTACACACGTGTACACACTACTGGGAAATCTATACATATGATGGTTGGTTATAGATCTTATCTTATTAGCACCATCTCCCCGTGAAGGTCAATCAGCTGCTGAGTTTTTTTTTATCTGACCACAGTGCCTAGCAGGCTGGACCCCAAGGGAGTTTATGGTGGTGGATATTAGAAATATATCAAGGGGATCACCAATAGGGTTGCCACCTCATCCCTTTAAACCCAAACACACATGAATTACACAGGTTCTGAGGCTAATTTAATGCAGATAAGGCCCCAAGTGAGTTTAATTACCACCTTAATCAGCCACAGAACTTGTGTAATTCATGTGTGTTCGGGTTTAAAGGGATGAGGTGACAACCCTAATCACCAATCAGCATGATATGACATGGCATATATATACATCTGGTTTGCAACTCTGTAGTCATATATGTCAATCTGTTGTCTTTTATTTCCAACAAATCCACGTGTGCACACTACTGGGAAGTCCATACACATGCAGATGGTTGGTTACGGATCTCTCATTAGCACCATCTCCCTGTGAAGGTCAAACAGATGCTGAGAGTTATCTGACATCAGTGTTCAGCAGGCTGGACCAAACTGGAATCAATAGAAGCATGGTATGACAGATCTCTATACTATAAGAGGACACCCATGTATGTACACTTTGGATGACAACTTAATACTATCGTTCATTGCGATAAACCCTCATCACCCCAATCACCAAGTCCTGCCAATACCGCCATTGGTATATGCTGCTGTCCGCTGACACCCGCCGCCATCAGATCCGATCCTGTCAGATGGATGGTGCTCCTATCTTCCATTTCTGGTGGATCAGATCAGATGGTATCGAATAGAAACCGACAGGCGCACTGAATCTGGTGCAGCTGTGGATAGTAACCAATCAGCTTCTAACTACAGCTTTTTCAATTAATCTTTGACAATAAGGCCCGGTTCACACTGGTGTGTGCGACATACACTCTGACTTTGGGAGCACATGTCGCATGACGTGTATAAATCAATGGTTCCCTATGAGAGCCATCTTAACTGGTCCGACTTTGAAAAAGGTTTCTGCACTACTTTGGTCCAACTTGGGCGCGATTTCAGCCCATTGATTTGAATGTAAGTCGCATCCAGGTCGAAATATCATCTTCACCTATCCGACTCATGCGACTTGTGCTCTGAGGGTCGTGAAGGGCAACTCCAAGCCAAAATGTAAAAAAAAAAAAAAAATGGCCTGGGGTTCTTCCCGAATTCTATACCAGGCCCTTTGAGTCTGGTATGGATTTTAAGGGGAACCCCCTACGCCGATATAATAAAAAAAATGCCGTGCCCCCACAAAGACCATACCAGACCCAGTTTTAGTTACCCCCCCAATATTTCTCTCCCTCATGTTCCCTTTAAGATAGCTAATGGTGCTGTTGTGTTTTTTTATCTGCCTAGGGGATTCATTGGAGACACAGAAGAACCAAGCCTTTTCCACCAAAGACCAGAACAATGACAAGTCCAGTCGTTTGGAACAAAGCTGTGCTGAGTATTACAAAGGAGGCTGGTGGTATGAAGCCTGCCACTTCTCCAATCTGAATGGTGAATACCTGAAGGGGGTACACACGGTCAAGGGTAAAGGCCTCATCTGGAACTCTTTCAGTGGCAATTTTTACTCGCTGAAATCCACAGAAATCAAGTTCCGTCCACAAACAAAGTAAACACAAACACCTCTACTTGGTAGTAGCAGTGAGCAGAGTTTAAAATTGTGAACTTATAGAACCAACATCCTGGCTACAGCTCCCACCAAGACTATGGGGGTCATTTACTATAGCGCCAGGAAGTACTGAGCACTATTGCAAATAATAGCGCCCGTTTTAGCCAATTAAAAATTTAAAAAAATGCGAATAAAAAAGAGCGCTATTAGCGGTGAACAAGCGTTAGTAAATTAGAAATCAGCGCTAATTAGCGATTCCGCGTATATGCAAATGCCAATTTCAACTAAGTTATTATATAGCACTGCACTGTAACCATGATCCATGTATGTGAAAGAAACATTTTTGTGATATGTGCTCTACCTCGTGTTCATCTATTGATGTATATTGCAATTAGTATTCCTATTTTTTTTCCTTCTTTTGCTAACGAATGCAGTTATGAATGATTATTACATAGTGATGTCTGCTATTCAGTAAAGTTACATGTATTAAACATTTAGGTTACCTATTTGTTGTATGTTGTTTTTTTCATGTTTTTTTTATTTAGGTGACTATAAAGCAGTAATTATTTATGTTCAGAATACTACACTATTATGCAGGTTTCGTACTTTGCACAATGGCTTAGTGGTCTGCTCAGATGTCTCCACAGCACTCATGGTACGAGTTCAAATACCAGCCAACCTACCATTCACCAGCTGTATTTATTTTTTTCAGTGCACAAGCGAATTAAAATAAACAAACAAAGAAATGTAAACTGCCTGTTAACTAGTGTGTGGTGTTTGGAATTTCACACCATAATATTATTGAATACTTACATACCATTGCATGCATTTGAAGAGTTAATATAATAGAATCAGCCAAATTAAAGTGCATTGGCATTCACCTATTTTCAGCATATGCTGCTTTGGCTAATAGTCATTTGCCTTTTTTCACCAATTCAATCTTTTAGTACTGTATCTCTCTGTGGGATTTGAACCCATGAGTCCTCCAAAGCCTGAGTTTTTTGAGGTAGAAGTGCTGACCACTAGCCTATCGGGCATAGCACAATCATACATAGAAAATACATTTACTAGTGTTTGATGTTTCTTCTCCCCGAGCTGTCTCTCCTGCCGCCACTGTCGTGTCCCGCTGCTGTGTTCTTCCGCGCAGCCGGTTACCCGCTAATAAAAAAAAGCTGCTTGTCTTCTGTGGCCATCCGATAACATCACCCGGAGCGTCTGCTCCATGGCTATGTAAGTGCACAAATACATATAGAAATTATAAATATATACAAAATATATTGCACTTCCCCAAAACCACCACCCCCAAAACTAATTAAAAGAAAGAAAAGAGAAAAAAAAATTAAACACACAACAAACAAGCTCAATAATGTACTTTTATTTTGCCAGCAGAAACAAAATTATATACATTCATTTACAAGCTTCAAAATAAAAAAAATTCTACAGGATATATGGTGCTACATTTAGCAAAACAGTTAGCAATTGGGGTTTAAGGGCCCTGCTCATAGGAGCTTACAATCTAAAAGTTGTCGAAACCTTAGAGTGGACACAGCTTTACTTTCAGTGTATAACGGGCAACACATCACATTTTTATCTGCAAGATTATAGAAACATATTTAAGTCATTATTCTTACAAAGCATTCCAACATAATATTAAAAAAAGGCATATATTCAAAACATAACCCCCGCCACCACCCCACAATCCACACACACACATACATTGGTGACCATGTTCTGCTGGAAACTGCATTTCTGTGTACATGATTAAGCAATGAGATCAAAGAGTAGAAGGTGCCCCCCCCCCCCATACACCATACATACAGTCCTCACCACTGCCCCCCACCACCATACACTATCTATACATATAGTTCTGCCACCCCCCGCCCCCATATACCATCCATTATAGTTCTCTCTCCTCCTCATACACCATCCATATACACAGCCAGGGGAGTTGCTAGGTGGCAAAAAGACCGGGGGCTTCAGCCTGAATTCCAAGGCCGGCTGGGTGGGGGGGTTATGGTCTTAAGTGGCGCTGGGTTTTTTGGCTGGAGCGGTGGGGTTGTGGGGCGGGGGGGGGTAAGCTCACTTGATGGTTGCTGCCTGGCTTACCAGTTCCCTTACACACACTGACCTACCTGACATACACACACTGACCTACCATACCTGACATACACTGACCTACCCACCTGACATACCCTGACCTACCTACCTGACATACACACACTCACCTACCTGACCAGGAGACAGACTTCAAGTGTCCTCAGGGCCCACTAACAGGCCAGGTTTTATGTATGTAGCGATACCCCCAGTTAAGAGGGCCGCTGGTTTGTTTTGGGTCCCTGAGTACAGCTCCACCAACCCCCGGCAATTTGCTCTACCCGCTCTGGCACAGTTAGTAAAGGGGTATGTATCTATGCACATATAAATATCACTATACTCTAAGTGTAATGGACTCAAACTCACAAGCAGACTGCTGAGATAAGAATAACTGGCTTTACTTTGGCAGTAAGGAAAAGAAATAGTAACATGCATTTAAACATTTGACTTACAACACATTAGCAGGTCCCTGCAATATGCACTTTAACATGTACACATATATGTATCAGACTAGCAATGGGGAACGGAGCGCCAAGTGTAGCGACCGTCTGCTATGCACCCCTGAGGTGCAATAAATCTATCTGCGCCTACCTAACGGACCAGGCCTGATCCCTAGCAATAGAGCTCAGTCCTTGAATAAGTACAGTATTCTTCACCGGCAAGAGAACTGTAGAGGTGGTGCACATGTAGCTTTAAATGGTGTATTTGTAATCCACAGAAAGAAACATCTGCTGCTCTGAGGTAAATTGTGCCTTGGCAGTTCAATAGGCATAAAAGTGTATGTAGCAGTGTAAGATGAGCCTTTCAGCTCGCTCACCACTCCTGGGGTACCGTCCTCAGGTCCGGGACCTCCAATGGCGGCGTCCGGCCTCCTCTGTCACAGCCCCTGCGTTCCGGTCCTCTCTCCGACCGACCGACTGTAGGGAAAAGTCTCCGCTCCGCTGCTGCTGACACTGAGGGTTGAGAGTCTCTCTCCGTCTGCTGCAAGGCCCAGGCTTCAGGCCTTCAGCAGTCCCGGTCCGCACAGGTGTCTCCTCAATCAGGAGTGTCTGCGTCACCAGCCCAGTCAGAAGAGAAAGAGGCGGTCTCTCCTCTTCCCTTTTATCACCTCCCCCAGAAGCCTCTCGGGCGGAAACAAACAGCCTCCCGGGAGCCTGGGGAATTATGGGGAATGTAGTCTTCTCCCCTAAAAGGGGAACGACCCCGCTACACACTCCCCCCACTTTGAATCTTTGGTCCCCAAAGACATTGTTCAATCTACAAGCTTTCTTTGAGACAACACGTTCACATAATTCAGACAGAGGAGCTTCCCACCAATTAGCATAAGATGGGGTGCTGTCCTGTCTACAGGTCACTTCAGTGTGGGCGACCTGTTTAACTGTGCCAGAGAGTGAGCTGGGGTTGCCCTCCACCAAATGAACAGTGGATGGGTCAGGGCGTTCAGCACTTCTCCTTGCTGTGGTAACAGAGTCCTCTGAACTTTTTCCCATTTGGGGGTAAGTTAGCTTCTTGGGAGGCCTCACAACTCTGCGAGCTCTCTGTTCTCTTGGGACTTCTTCAGGAACACATTCTGGCAACATCTCTGGTTCTGGAACATCTACTTCTTCTTCTTCTGAGTAGAGACCAGGGATATCTTCCCAGCACTCAGGCACAACACTGAATGGAACAAACTCTGTAGCTTCTGGGTTCAATGTTTTATCTTCCACATCCTCAGTAAGTGGAAGATCTATGGCGGAATTTCCTGGAGTTGAGGAAGGCCATAGCCATTCAAGTTCTCCTCTTTCTTCTTCTGCTGATTGGGGGTCCTGTCCACCCCTAATTTGGGATGTCTGAGACCGAGTATTAGGCCTGGGGGTATCCAGAATGGAAACAGATTCAGGTAAGTCTCTCGCTGGAGGTATTCTGACTGCTTCAGTGAGTGGGAGCAAGTGATTCCTATGCCAGGTCTTCAAAGGCCCCACTCTTCCTTCTGGCTTCAACTTGTAGACAGGCAATCCTGGAAGTTTTCTACAGATGATATATGGCTCTGATCTCCATCTATCAGCAATCTTGTGTTTTCCAGGGATCCCTAGATTGCGTAACAGTACACGGTCCCCAGGCTGTAGGTCCTGTACTCGAACCTTCAAGTCAAAGTTCCTCTTGTTTCGGGCCCCCCTCTGGTCAGAGGCCGCTTGAGCTTTCTCATAAGCTATCTTCAAACTGTGCCTCAGTCTGTCCACATATCCTTTGTGGGAGGCAGCAGAGGCATGGTCTAAGGAAATGCCGAAGGCCAAATCCACTGGCAATCTTGCTTCTCTCCCAAACATAAGTCGGTAAGGGGAGAAACCTGTCACATCACTTGTGGTGCAGTTGTAGGCATGCACCAGAGCTGAAATGTGTTGACTCCAATGTTGCTTCTTCTCTGTTTCTAAAGTTCCCAACATGTTCAATAGGGTCCTGTTGAACCTTTCAGGCTGGGCATCACCTTGAGGGTGATATGGTGTAGTTCTAGTCTTCTCTACTCCCAGAGAATCTAGTAGCTTCCTGATCAGGCGACTCTCAAAGTCCCTTCCTTGGTCTGAATGGATTCTCTGTGGTAGTCCATAATGAACAAAGTACTTCTCCAAAAGTACCTTGGCTACTGTAGAGGCCTTCTGGTCCTTGGTTGGGAAAGCCTGAGCATAACGGGTGAAATGGTCGGTTACCACCAGAACATTTCCCAATCCACTCAAATCGGGTTCGAGGCAGAGAAAATCAATGCATACCAGATCCATTGGGCCTTGACTCTGTAGATGGCCCATTGGGGCAGCTTGATGGGGTAAAGTCTTCCTCTGAATGCATCTTGCACAGGAATGGCAATACTCCTCCACTTCGGCCCTCATGCAGGGCCAATAAAACCGGTCTCTGATAAGTTGGAAGGTTCTCTCTGCTCCCAAGTGACCATGCTGGTCATGTAAGGCAATCAGCACAGTCTCTCGATGCTTCTCGGGGAGAAACAACTGCCACTTATCTTCTGGGCCATCAGAGGGGCCCCTTCGGTAGACCACTCCCTGATGCACCTGTAACTTGTCCAACTCTCTCCTCAGTAGGCGAGCTTCTTTGGAAGGGTGAAGTCGAAGTCCCTCTGGACTCTTGTCTTCCAGTGCTTCCAGGACCAATTTCCCCATGGGGTCTTCCAATTGGTCACACCTTAGCTCCTTCTTGGACAGCTTCGGTAGACACTCTTCTTCTAGTTGAGTTACCCCACAGTAACACTTTGGGACTCCCACTGTGGTAACTCCTATCTCTTCAGCTCTGGATCCTCCTCTGGCTTGGAGTTCAGCCCCTGACAAAGGGCTCGCACTCCTTCTGGTGCCACTTGGGTCCAGTCTTCCCAGTCATCGACCATGACATGGGATCTTCGGGACAGGGCATCTGCATCCCTATTTCCAGCCCCTGGCCTGTACTTGAGGCTGAAATTGAATCCAGACAACGCCGCCAACCATCTGTGTCCAGTTGCATCCAGCTTGGCGGTGGTGAATAGATAGGTCAAGGGGTTGTTATCTGTCTTTACAGTAAACTCGGCCCCATAAAGATAGTCTTTCAACTTGTCAACTACTGCCCATTTAAGGGCTAAGAACTCCAACTTGTGGGTGGGGTAGTTCTTCTCGGAGGGGGTCAGGCTCCGGCTCACATAGGCCACTGGTCGTAGCTGGTCTTCATACTCCTGGTAGAGTACTCCACCTAGGCCCTCATGGCTGGCATCAACATGTAGCTCATATGGTCTAGTGGGGTCAGCATAGGCCAAAACTGGGGCTGTGGTGAGACTTCTCTTCAAGGTTCTGAAAGCCTCTTCACACCTTGAGTTCCATTGGTCTTGAACCGACTCACCGGCCTCCTAGGCCCCAATCCATCTTCCTCTCCTTCTGTCTTGAGCAGTTCGTTTAGGGGTTTTGCAATGCGGGCAAACCCATCCACAAACCTGCGGTAGTAGGAGCAGAACCCCAAGAAAGACCGAAGTTCTGTAACTGTTGTGGGTCTTGGCCACGAAGTAACTGCCTCCAACTTCTCAGGGTCTGTAGCCACTCCTTTTTCAGACACTATGTGTCCCAGATAGTTCACAGAAGACTGATAGAACCGGCACTTCTCGGGAGAAAGTTTGAGTCCCTCTTCACTGAGCCTCTTCAGTACTTTCTCCAATCTGGCTTCATGTTCTTCCAAAGTCTTTCCAAAGACAATGACATCGTCCAGGTACACAAGGACTTCTATGAGGTTCATGTCTCCAACTGTCCTTTCCATAAGGCGTTGAAATGTAGCAGGAGCTCCAGATAGGCCCTGAGGCATCCTGTTGAACTCAAAGAATCCTACTGGGGTTATGAAGGCAGTCTTTTCTCTATCTTCTGGATGCATGGGGATTTGATAGTACCCACTCTTGAGGTCCATCACACTGAACCACTTAGCTCCAGATAAACTCTGTAAGGCATCCTCTATCCTTGGCGTGGTGTACTGGTCAGGAATGGTCCTCCTGTTGAGAGTTCTGTAGTCAATGCAGAGCCTCAATGACCCATTCTTCTTCCTGACTACCACAATTGGGGAGGCATAGGGGCTTCTGGACTCCCTAATCACTCCCGTCTTCTTCAGTTCCGCAAGCTGCTCCCTCAGATCCTCCAGATCTGCTAGCGGGACTCGCCTCACTCTCTCTCTGAATGGCTTGTCCTCTTGCATGCGGATTCGATGGGTGGCACTCCTCGCACACCCCACATCAAACTCATCTTTAGAGAAAATCTTCTCCCATCTGGTCAGCTGGGCCTTGGCTCTCTCTTTCCAAGCTCCAGGTAGGTTTGGGTTTTCCATGGAGAGTTTCTTCCAAACATCTTCTCCTTCACCCGTCCCCTTCACTTCTGACCAGCCAACTGGGACAGCAGGACTCACCTGTCCCAGAAGCATCCTGGCAGGGATCTCCACGGGCCGCTCCGTGGGGTTCCTCACACTGACAGGGACTCTTCCTCTGGCCTTCTTCAGGTCCTTCAATGAGATCACTTCTGGTATCACTTCCAGACCTGAGTGACCCTCCATTGGGTCGGGTTCCAACATTACAAAGGGGCCAGGCTGCTCCCAATTAAGTTTCACCGTGGCTCTCATGCAGGTTACCTCTCCAGGCTGTAACACCGCTCCTTCTTTTCCAAGCCTCCATACCCTTCCTATCCCCTCACTTGGGGTCTTCTGCTCTAGGACCAACCGCTGGTAGGCTGCCTTCAGCATGGGGTGGATCTTGGGAGCTGAAAGATTCTCTTTCTTCACCAGGGGGGTCAGAAGCCTTCTGACTAGGTCCGTGTTCGTCCCTATGATCAGGGAGGTCTTGCTGGTTCCAGGCAGACAAGGGCACACCACTGCTAGGGTGTCGAACACTTCAGCCTTTCCAGCTACGGATGGGTCAAAGGTCAACCGTATGGGTAGGTATCCATCATAGGGGAAACTCTGAGTTCCCAGTCCCCTTATCTCCAACTCTTCTATCTTCTGTATGGGCAGATGACTCAGGTATCTGTCATAGAAGTCCCTGTACAATAGGGTCACTTGTGCTCCAGTGTCTAGGAGGGCCTTCGTGTATATCCCTTCCACCTGGATGGGTACAGTAGGGGATGGACCAACTAGCTCTTCTGGGTAGGGCCGAGTTGATGCTGTCCTCTTCTGTGGACTCTTTCCTTTCTCACTTGATCTGCACTTGATCCTTTCTTGAGCCTGGTATGCATTAATTTTCTCCCTCTTAGTGGGAGTGTGAACCCGTTGAGGGACATTGTTATCTCTCACTTTTAAGGGTTCTCGTTTAGGAGTACTGTGTCTCTTCGGAGGGGTCTTGCCCCCTTTCTCTGGAGTGTACCTTGGTTGAGGATCCCTGGGTTCCTTCCGAGGGGTTTGATCTCCTCGCTTTCTCTTCCCGTTATACTTCTTGGAGCTCACTGAAGGTGATGGGCACCCGGTTGACTCCTTCACCGGGGCCCTTTGGCGTTTCCCGCCGGCTGGCGGCTATCTGTTTTCTTCTTCTTGGGACTGGCACATACAGCTGCAATATGGCCAATTCCCCCACAATTAAAACAGATCATCTCTCCATAGTCAGGTGGGGATGCTGGTGCTGAAACAGCTGGAAACAATTCCCTCCTGCTTGCTTCTTTCTTGGGACTGGGCGTCTCTTTCGCCACTAGAGATGTCAGTATCTCCATCATCTGGGACATCTGCAACTTCAGGGCATCTACTTCTGTCTCTCTTTCAGGGGTTAAGGCCGACCTGACCGTGGCCACTGGAAGTTTTGTAGACCCCATCACTTGCTTTTCCCGTTTCTCTTCCAACATGGCCTCTTCTTCTCTGACCATTCGAATGAGATCGGGGTAGTCCAGGCTCTTCCCATCCTGCCGGGTGCGTAGTACTAGTGCGACAGGGTCTAGGGGTTGGGCTCCCCTGACCACCTGCTGGGCACGGGCTTCATCTACCTTCCCCGGATCTATCCCCTTCTTCAGGATAATCCTATGCAGGATCTTGTCTATACGTCCCATATACTCCGACAGCTTCTCCCCTGTCTTCTGGTAACAGTGTTCCAGTTGATAGGTAAGTTCTGTGACTTTTTCTGTCCCACCAAACACACTTTCCAGAATGTCTATGTAATCCTGGGCAGTGCAATCCTTTTTGCTTGTCTTCAGATTGCGTATGGCCTCTAAGGCAGGCCCTTTTAGGCTCTCAACAATCCTTTGCTTCTTTCTACCTTCTGGGACCTCCCATTCTTCTAAGGCCTGCGTGGCACCATCTAACCACTCTTCAAATCCCTCTTCTCCCGAGGGTACAGGTTTCCTCCCAGAGAACATCCGGAGTTTCCTGTATCCCGACATCGGGTAGTCCCCGGGGTCTCTTCTGCACTGAGTCACAATCTCCCCTAGGACCGCGCACAGTTCTGCACTAAGAGTGGTCTGTGCGGGTGCGGGACTTTCCGCGCCCTTCTGCTCTTCCTTCTTTGGGGATAGCATAGTTTTCACTGGAGAACAGTCTCCCTTGCGCGGCAGCGCATGCAGCAATTGATAGGTCTGACCATCCAGTGCTCGTATGCTTTGGCTCCTGAACTGCTCTGGAGTCTCTTCCTGCCATTCTACTAGGGCGTATGTATACCCGGCATCAATTCTCATGTCCATTATCCGTGACTTGTGGCATGGGGATAGGGACATTATGAGCTGCTTGACTGCCTCTTCCTGCCATATCCCTGGCAGTTCAATGACTGCTATTTCGGCTGGATCAGTGCCCCATATTGTGGACCACCGTCCCACTTCTATCGGGTCCATGCCGGTACCTTCTGGCGGCTTTTCCCGCTGACTCAGGATCCCGGATTACGAGCCCCCACGTGTAGCGATACCCCCAGTTAAGAGGGCCGCTGGTTTGTTTTGGGTCCCTGAGTACAGCTCCACCAACCCCCGGCAATTTGCTCTACCCGCTCTGGCACAGTTAGTAAAGGGGTATGTATCTATGCACATATAAATATCACTTATACTCTAAGTGTAATGGACTCAAACTCACAAGCAGACTGCTGAGATAAGAATAACTGGCTTTACTTTGGCAGTAAGAAAAGAAATAGTAACATGCATTTAAACATTTGACTTACAACACATTAGCAGGTCCCTGCAATATGCACTATAACATGTGAACATATATGTATCAGGATAGCAATGGGGAACGGAGCGCCAAGTGTAGCGACCGTCTGCTATGCACCCCTGAGGTGCAATAAATCTATCTGCGCCTACCTAACGGACCAGGCCTGATCCCTAGCAATAGAGCTCAGTCCTTGAATAAGTACAGTATTCTTCACCGGCAAGAGAACTGTAGAGGTGGTGCACATGTAGCTTTAAATGGTGTATTTGTAATCCACAGAAAGAAACATCTGCTGCTCTGAGGTAAATTGTGCCTTGGCAGTTCAATAGGCATAAAAGTGTATGTAGCAATGTAGGATGAGCCTTTCAGCTCGCTCACCACTCCTGGGGTACCGTCCTCAGGTCCGGGACCTCCAATGGCGGCGTCCGGCCTCCTCTGTCACAGCCCCTGCGTTCCGGTCCTCTCTCCGACCGACCGACTGTAGGGAAAAGTCTCCGCTCCGCTGCTGCTGACACTGAGGGTTGAGAGTCTCACTCCACCTGCTGCAAGGCCCAGGCTTCAGGCCTTCAGCAGTCCCGGTCCGCACAGGTGTCTCCTCAATCAGGAGTGTCTGCGTCACCAGCCCAGTCAGAAGAGGAAGAGGCGGTCTCTCCTCTTCCCTTTTATCACCTCCCCCAGAAGCCTCTCGGGCGGAAACAAACAGCCTCCCGGGAGCCTGGGGAATTATGGGGAATGTAGTCTTCTCCCCTAAAAGGGGAACGACCCCGCTACATGTATTACCTTGGGGAGATGCAGACTAGAATACTGCAATCACTGAGCAGCAAATTATATCACCTGTGATGTATTTCAGTTATCTTGCAAACCTGGCCTGTTAGTGGGCCCTGAGGACAGGGTTGATGACCACTGCCATATACCATCCATATACACAGTTCCCCCCCCCCCCCCCACCATATATCATACAGTTTTCCAACCCCTCCCCCCCCCCACCCCATACTGCCCACTGTCATACCCTCCACACTCCTCTGCTGCATATACTGGTCACTGTTCCACCCTCCTCACTCCTCTCCTGAAAATACTACCTACCCTTTACACTCATTTCCTGTACATAATGTCTTACACTTTGCACTCCCTTCCTGCACATACCGTAATACCCTCTGTATATAATGAAAAGGTAAACTAACGCCCCTGGTCTAAACTGCACTTACCTCTGTAGTAATGGAAGAGTTGTATTTTTTTTTATTATTGTGCTGAAGTTTATACATGTCGGTGAGACTCTTGCTTGTGGCACGGCAAAGTGAGCATATTTTATGGGTACAAGAATGATTTTGTTTTATTTAATCATGCCCCTTTAGGTCCCTGCCATTGTTAACATAATATGGCCACACCCACTGTATGGGTGGCAACCCTAGTGGTGGTGCTTGTGAAAAGGCACAGCCTAGTATTGTAAAGTGAACTAAAGTCAGGGCCAGGCTGCCGGTGACAAGTAGAAGAGGGTTGAGGGAGAGCCTGTAGGGTTGAGGGAGAGCCTGTGTACTTCTACTGGCTATACCACTCTGGCTGTGCCTGATCTTGGAAGCTATAGCAGGGTTGGACATGATTAGTACTTGCATAGGAGACCATGTGGTAATACCAGGCGCTGTAGGCTTTTGCTTTTAGTCCAGCAGGGGTCACTCTCCCCTATGGCTCTTTTCAATTTTTTTTTTACCTCAGCACTCTGCAAGCCCTCCTGCACACCTAGCTCCTCCAAAATCACCAGTCCAGCCCCCACTTTTCTTCGCCAGCTTCCCTTTTGTGCCCCCTTCTTTGAAAAATCCACTTTCTTTCTTCTGTCTTTCCCTCAGGAGCTTGCCATGCATCCATTCCTCCTACTTAGAAGTTTGCCAGCGCTCTCTTGAGCCGCTTTCACTCCTGCTCTTCAGTCGCCTTGCGCCAACACATTCCGTGGCGCTGCCCGGGCTGGGCGACAGTGCAGGAAGCAGGTCATGTTTTCAGGATTTCCCTCAGATGAAATGGCTGTGGTAATTACTAAAGCAGTGAAACTGATCAAATCACCTGTATAAAATAATGGAAAACCTGGAAACATGACCTGTTGGGGTGCCTTGAGGACTGGAGTTGAGAAACACTGGGCTATAGCATAGGCAGGTTGACTACAGGAATATGGTTTTAGTTAGTGGCTGCCCCAGGCTGGGAGGGAAAGAGTTAATGTGTGCGCTGCAGTTGCCGGGCTTTTTGTATCCAGCCTACCCACCAGTGATATAAATATAGGGAAGGCTGGGTTTCGGTGGATCAAGCAGCACTTGCAGGATGTCACTATAGATCCATGGCCTAGCCATCTGCTACAAGAGCGAAGGAGTTAACAAGTGCACGTATTCAGGACTCATACATGAAGTGAAGGGAATTCTCCACAATGGAACACAGATGACATAAATCACTGACAGGGGTATAACCCTCCCTTACCCTATCCAAAATTAAAAAAAAAAAAAACGTTTTCACTTTAGCTCTTCTTTAATCATAGTATTAATGTTTATGTCCTAAGAAAGTGCCCAGCCCTGTGTACAGCTCCTCATATTATGACATACAGAGAAGAAATGTGATGGTGATCAGTATGCTTTACACACAATAGGGGGACTGGAGACCATACTGGGATGTGATGTGATCAGGGCTCCCTGTGTTATTGTCCTCCCTCGCCTAGCCTCCTCCTCCTCCAGACACAGGGATCCTCACACATGTGAGCCACTGAAACGTCAAAACAATCCCTGGCCTGTCATGTCTCCTAACCAGCTCAAAGCTGTCCTCATTTGTCCCCGGGGCGGCGCCATTTTGTTGTAGATTAACCCATTCAAATCAATAGCCCTTAGTAGTCACCAAAATGACGCAGAGCGGCGCCTGAGGTGGAGACGTGTGGGAGAGAGTTGGCGCTCTATGTTCCCAATGCTTGTGTTGTCGGTAGGTGGGGTGTGATGACATCAGAGTGCAGTGGGTGACAAGTGGGATGACGTCATTCCCGGATGTTCCCCGGACAGAGGAGGCTCGGGACATGGAGGAAGAAGAGGAGCGGGAAGTGGTGCGGGTTCGGGTCAGGGTGAGTCCCGCTGGCCGGGTCATGTGACTGGGCGCTGTGTACATCTGGAACCCCCTCCCCCCAATACATACATCTCCACCCATAATATATCACCCCTGTACATTGTATACCCTCCTATATACTGTGTATATATCTCCACCCATAATATACCACCCCTGTACATTGTATACCCTCCTATATACTGTGTACACATCTCCACCCATAATACATCACCCCTGTACATTGTATACCCTCATATATACTGTGTACACATCTCCACCCATAACATATCACCCCTGTACATTGTATACCCTCCTATATACTGTGTACACATCTCCACCCATAATCTGTGTATTGTATACCCTTCTATATACTGTGTACACATCTCCACTCATAAGATATCACCCCTGTACATTGTATACCCTCCTATATACTGTATACACATTCTCCACCCATAATATATCACCCCCGTACATTGTATACCCTCCTATATACTGTGTACACATCTCCACTAATAATATATCACCCCCGTACATTGTATACCCTCCTATATACTGTGTACACATCTCCACTAATAATATATCACCCCCGTACATTGTATACCCTCCTATATACTGTGTACACATCTCCACCCATAATATATCACCCCTGTACATTGTATACCCTCCTATATACTGTGTACACATCTCCACCCATAATGTATCACCACTGTACATTATATATCCTCTTATATATTGTGTACACATCTCCACCCATATTCTGTGTATTGTATACCCTCCTATATACTGTGTACACATCTCTACCCATAATATGTCACCCCTATACATTGTATACCCTCCTATATACTGTGTACACATCTCCACCCATAATATATCACCCCTGTACGTTGTATACCCTCCTATATACTGTGTACACATCTCCACCCATAATATATCACCCCTGTACGTTGTATACCCTCTTATATACTGTTTACACATCTCCACCCATAATCTGTGTATTGTATACCCTCCTATATACTGCGTACACATCTCCCCATAATATATCATCCCTGTACATTGTATACCCTCCTATATACTGTGTACACCTCTCCACCCAAAATATATCACCCCCGTACATTGTATCCCCTCCTATATACTGTGTACACATCTCCACCCATAATATATCACCCCCGTACATTGTATACCCTCCTATATACTGTGTACACATCTCCACCCATAATATATCACCCCTGTACATTTTTTCCCCTTCTATATACTGTGTACACATCTCCACCCATAAGATATCACCCCTGTACATTGTATACCCTCTTATATACTGTGTACACATCTCCACCCATAAGATATCACCCCTGTACATTGTATACCCTCCTATATACTGTGTACACATCTACACCCATAATATATTACCCCATACATTGTATACCCTCCTATATACTGTGTACACATCTCCACCCATAATCTGTGTATTGTATACCCTCCTATATACTGTGTACACATCTCCACCCATAATATATCACCCCTCTACATTGTATACCCTCCTATATACTGTGTACACATCTCCACCCATAATCTGTACATTGTATACCCTCCTATATACTGTGTACACATCTCCACCCATAAGATATCACCCCTGTACATTGTATACCCTCCTATATACTGTGTACACATCTCCACCCATAATATATCACCCTGTACATTGTATACCCTCCTATATACTGTGTACACATTTCCACTCATAATCTGTGTATTGTATACTCTCCTATATACTGTGTACAGATCTCCACCCATAATCTCTGTGTTGTATACCCTCCTATATACTTTGTACACATCTCCACCCATAATCTGTACTCTGTGTATTGTATCCCCCTCCTCTGTACTATGTACACAGCTCCACCCATGATCTATTCCCTCTCTGTAAAGTGTGCACTGCTCCACCCATAATCTATCACTAGTGTTGGGCGAACAGGCCAAGCAAAATTTCGGCCTGAACATTGCTTGTGCGCCCGTTTGAACACCCAAATTTGTGGGGCGCTCGGTGGGATGTTCACCCCTTGAGCACCCCACTGCGCGCTGCATAGTGCATTCGAAGCCCTTATTGGGCAAAGCGTTGCCCAATCAGGGCATAGTGAATAGCTGGATGTTAGGAAGTGGGGCGGGAAGCCGGCCGTTGCGTCTTTAAAGAGGAACTGCAGTCTGCTCACATAATTTATAATAAAAACATCTTTGCCATTCTGAAGCTTCCCTCCAACCACTTTGCATATTATTTTATATATACCGTGATTCTGTACTTGCCAAATATGCTGCAGAAATCTCCCTCCACTGAGTCTGGCTGCAACCATTTTAACTGTGGGCAGCTGAAGCTGCTGCCTATTCACTTCCTGGATTTACACCTCCAGCTCTGCAGCCTTCATTGGCCCTCTTATGGCTCACCCCCCCCCCTCCCTTCCTGGCAAACTCACAAGAGTGGGAGAATGATGTCATAAGTGGGAAGTGGGCTGGAAAGTTGAAAAAATGACTGAAGGTCCGCTTTAACAGCGGATGAGTCATCCGCTGTCAACAGCTTCCCCACTGACAGCTGAATGGGGGAAAAAAAAACATACTTGCAATAGAAAAATGTTTAAAAAAAACAACGTGGGGGGTCCCCCTCCCCCTGAACCCTACCAGGCCACATGCCCTGAACATGGGGGGGAGGGGGTTCCCCCCCCACCCCACCCCCCTAAGCACCTTGTCCCCCTGTTGATGGCTACAAGGGCCTCTTTCCCCCACAACCCTGGGCTGTGGTTGTGGGGTATGCAGGCAGGGGGCTTATTTAAAAAGCAATGAAAACACTTACAGAAAAATATAAAAATAATGTCCCCCAACGTAGAGCCATTGTCAAACGTCATGACGCCCGCTGCCACTGCCGGACCGGAAAAAGAAAAAAAAAAAAAGAAGCTCCGCCCATGACGAAGACTAACCGCCATCTGCAGGTTCAGCAGTTTGACAGTTTCTTATATAGGTAAGGGACAGGACAACCTGGCGACATCACCTGGTTGCACCGCTCTATTGTGATGTCATCAACCCAGCATGCACCGGTCGGTGATGTCACGTTAGGGCGGCGCCACCAGGTGATGTTGCCAAGTGACCCCGCCCCTTACCTATATAAGAACTGTCAAACGGCTGAGCCTGCAGGCGGCGGTTAGCCTTCGTCGCGGGCGGATATTTATTTATTTTTTGCTTTCAGCGGTGGCGGTGGGTATCTTGATTGAAGATGGATCTACGTCAGGGGACATCGTTTTTGACAATGCCTTTATTAAAAAAAAAAAAAAAAGAAAGTGTGTGTTTTTTTTTTTTTTTTTTTTATCTATTTTTGAAACTTTTTTGGTGAATGGGTAGCGATACCCTATACTCATTTACATAGGATAGGGGGCAGGATCTGATAAGCCCCCTGCCTGCAGACCCCCATATCCACAGCCCAGGGTTGTCAGAAAGCTGCCCTTGTCCCCATCAACATGAGGACAAGGTGCTTTGGGGTGGGGGCCCCCAAAAAAATATGGGTCTGACATGGATTTTGGGGGCATCCCTATGGGGAATAGGGATGCCCCCAAAATCCATGCCAGACCCATATTTCTTTGGTCTACCCCCGTATCCCCCTCTATGGTCTAACGCCCTTTTTCTAACCTGGACATGGAGTACCTCTCTCTTCTAATCCCATCACAACACTGGGTGCCCGTCACACTGCCCTCCATATATTTCCTTTCCGTACAACCCAATCTTTTATAACCTCTCCAACCCACTTACTGTAACTCTTTCTGTGTCCCTAATGCGGATATAACTTTGGAAACCTGCCAGGCTCACCTATTGTATATACCAGGGATCTTCAAACTATGGCCCTCCAGCTGTTGTGGAACTACACATCCCATGAGGCATTGTAAAACTCTGACATTCACAAACATTACTAGGCATGATGGGAATTGTAGTTCCTGAACAACTGGAGGGCCGTAGTTTGAAGACCCCTGGTATATACAATCAGATTATCTAGAGAAGCCTTTCTCAACCTTTTCAACATAGAGGAACCCTTGAAATAACTTTCTGATGTCAGGGAACCACTGCTAGAAATGACTAGATCTACAACTCGTGATGGTGTAGGAAGAATGCTCCTTACACTTGTGGTCATTGGGAAGAAATACCCCCTTACGGATAGCTAAAAAGATCAATGGTGTCAGTAGGAAGTTATCTGTGAGGCAGAGATTGCTCATAGCTCAAGGAACCCCAAGCAATCGGAGTCTAGAGGAACCCTAGACTTCCATGGAACCCTGGTTGAGAAACCCTGATCTATGGCATGTACACCCTAACAAAACTCAAAAGGATCTTTAACAGACATGGTATCCCTGTGTCCTTCAAGTCCAGCAATACATGGAGACAGAAGGTTGTAAATTCAGAAGACCCAAACACAAGTGTAGTGAGGCGTGCAATGACCTGTAGGCTGGGGAGACGAGGCAACCTCTCCACAAACAAATGGCCAAGCATAGGAGTGCAAACTCTGCTGGTCAAGACTCAGCAGTCTTCCTACACCTTGAAGTCATACTACACCCAAACACAAAAATGTTATGTATTGCAGATTACTGCAATATATTATGTGATGGCTGCATTAGTAGTTTATTTATTTTCCCTTTATTGTTACAGTTGGTGATCCAGCCAGTAAGTCTGTTATTTTTCAGCTTCCTTTTCTTTAAAAAAAAAAAAAGTTTGCAGGCAAACAGGCAGGCTTTTTAAAACAGAAGAGACTGTGTTTCTTCTGCTTGAAATTATTGTTACCTGCTTGTTCACAATGTATACTGAGATGCATGCTTATATGCCGATAGAATGAACTCCCGAACATGCACGGGAGTGACGTCATGTTAACCCGTCCAATCAAAATGGCGAAGACTGGAAGCTGGAAGAAGACTGGTCAAAGCTGTCAGGGTCTGGTGAGGGAACCTCTGGACACTACAGCGATGAGGTGAGTATAGTCCCACCTTTACAGACCACGTTAAGACAAACCATTTACCGCTGACAGGGGTGGTTACAATGATCATCTTTTATTTATTTGTGTAGAACCTTTATCCAAGGAAAAACATTTGCTTTAACTGCTTAGAGTTATTTGGGGGTCAGCTTTTATTTGTTAGTCAAGTCCATCTAAATCTGCTAGGACATCTAACACTATCTTCTCCAGATTGACAATACTGCTGTCCAGTGCGTGTGTTAATGGTCAGATCACCAGCTAAGGGGAAAAAGCCTAAAAAAAAGAAAACTAATGCAGCCAGCACTAAAGTAGGACCAATAAAGTACAACTAAAGGCAAAAAAAAAATGTATTTTCATTTTGGATAGAGTAGCCAAGGGTTATACAGTTGTGCTCATAAGTTTACATACACTGGCAGAATTTGATTGCTTGGCCATTTTTTAGAGAATATGAATGATAACACGAAAACATTTCTTTCACTCATGGTTAGTGTTTGGCTGAAGCCATTTATTATCAATCAACTGTGTTTACTCTTTTTAAATCATAATGATATCACAAACTACCCAAAGGACCCTAATCAAAAGTTTATATACCCCAGTTCTTAATACCGTGTATTGCCCCCTTTAACGTCAATGACAGCTTGAAGTCTTTTGTGGTATTTGTGGATGAGGCTCTTTATCTTCTCAGATGGTAAAGCTGCCCATTCCTTTTGGCAAAAAGCCTCCAGTTCCTGGAAATTCTAGGGCTGTCTTGCATGAACGGCACGTTTTGAGATATCCCCAGAGTGGCTCAATGATATTGAGGTCAGGAGACTGAGATGGCCACTTCAGAACCTTCACTTTATGAGCACAACTGTAACCCCTGTCAGTTTTACTTTTTGCCATCTTTTTATTCTATTTGGGAGATATCCTTTCACTTCCCTTTTCTTACAGCCACAGCTAATCACAGGTCAGGGTAAAGGGCCAATCACAGCAGTCCTTTACCATGTGATCAGTTGTGTCCAATCACAACTTGTCACATATAAACAGACTTGCCGGTTATTGGCAGTCCTTTCCTCACGCTATGTCTGTATGAGGAAAGGAGAGCCGTTAACCAACAAGGCTGTCAGCACACTATTTGTATTGATGATCCGTGCAGCCCCTTTAGTCTCAATCAGTGCACCTTATCAGTGCCTATCAGTGGAGCCTCATCAGTGAAGAGGAAAAATTACTTCTTTGCAACAAATTTATAACAGAAGCTAGGAAAAAATAAAATTCGGACTTTATTTTGTTTGTATAGTAAAAACCCAGTTGTGATAAAATACCAACAAAGGAAAGCTCTATCTGTCTCAAAATGATAAAAAAAATATCATTAGGGTATAATGTTGTATGACCACGCAATTGTCAATCAAAGTGGCCTGGGCAGGAAGGGAGTGAAAGTGCCCAGTATTGAAGTGGTTAAAGCGGAGGTTCACACAAAAATGCAACCTCCGCTTTTCGGAACCCTCCCCCCCTCCGTGTCACATTTGGCACCTTTCAGGGGGAGGGGGGGGGGGGGGTGCAGATACCTGTCTAAGACAGGTATTTGCACCCACTTCAGGGCATAGACTCCCACGGGAGTCTACGCCACTTCCCGTTGCCTCGCACTGTCTGCAGGGACACACACAGGTCCCAGAGACAGCAGGGACCATTTGGATTGCGCAGCACGTCTCGTGCATTCGCAGTAGGGAACCGGGAAGTGAAGCCGCGAGGCTTCGTTTCCTGATTCCCTTACCGAAGATGGCGATGGCAGCACCCGAGGGACGGTTCGGCCGACATCGCTGGGACAGGTAAGTGTCCTTATTTTAAAAGTCAGCAGCTGCAGTATTTGTAGCTGCTGACTTTTCGGGGGACTTTAAGGATTGGTAAGTGAAACATATTACATTTTTGCTTTTGGGTTTAATACTGTTTCTATGGAAAAGGGACATTCTTCCAGGACAGTGAGGTGGACTTTTTGGACAGAGGACAGCTGGTTCATAAAAGGCCATCTAAATCAAACTAGAAGAACCATCCTTCAAGGGCCTTCAGCACATCTGACTTCCACATATAATGCATCTTTAACATCTCTACCCTGTTGATTTGACAACCATTCTTACTTTCAGCCATGGAAATAGAGGAAGTAACAGAATTCCTGACACCGAAGATTGGATTATAGAACTAGAACAAGGTGGTTCCACAACTTTTACACCTCCAATCCTGTTCTTAGACAATTAACATCTCCACATGTCATGGTGATTGGGTTAAAAGGCTAGTTCATCTTTACAAAAAAAATGTAAAGGGGAATTAACACCATGCACCTGTACTTCCCTCTGACTAAACTGTCGCTGTAGTGGTCCAGGGATTTGAAATCCCCAGCTCTTCTGTGTAGCACTTCAAGGATTGACCAGAGCAATTCACTGCAACAAATCTGACCAATCAGCATCACTCTGGTCCATCCCAGAAGCACTGCATGGAGACTACTACTAGTACCACCTTGTATACCCTTTCCAACCCATTCATTGCTTACGCCTCTCATCTATATTGTTTATCCTCATACTTTGTTCCCCCAATACTATCATAACACTGGGCACTCCATCTTTAAAATGCCTACAGTATTCACTAATGTACCCTTTCCAGCCTTCACCTAAAATAAATGTCCATTGTATACCCACCGTCATGCTATATGTGCTTACTTTACCATCCTTTGTGTCCTGCCTGCTCATAGGGTATTGGCTGTGCACCCCTTTTGCACATAAATTCTGCACAATTATGTGTAATATGTCACCTCTACCCAGACTGAGCATATCGCTGCATTGCATCACATACCCTCCTGCTCTACATTGTATATATTACCATGAACTTGTGCCCATTGTGCTGTTCATCTACCATTCCATAATGATAGATGTCAGTAGTAGATACATTTGACTTGACTTACAAGCAGCACTAAGAAATATAGGGGCAATACTGGCAGCCAATCCAATGTGCTTTATGCAAATGTGCTGACAAGGGCAAAACTGATGGCAGCAGAGAGATGACCTCATCAGCATCCTGCTGCTCCTTCACTGTACAGTGTAAAGCAGGCTGGGGGTGGAGAGACGATGAACTTATGTTCCTTGAAGTGATTTGTAAACCTTAAAAAGCTTTAAAATAACAAATGTGTCATACTTATCTGCTCTGTGTAATAGTTTTGCACAGAACAGCCCTGACCCCCCCCCTCCCCACCAAGTGCCCCCATATCAGGCCACTTGCTATGGGGGCACTCGTTGATGCTCACACCCCGTGACTCGGGCAGGCTCAGGTAAGTATAAAGTGGGTAGGGGGCGTTAAGCTGGAGGGATCTGCAGCATAGAAGGGTTTTTGCGTTAATGCAGAGAGTGCACTTCAGCTAGAATTGCCACCATATATGGGTCAGCGACAGCAGAATGCTGGAGGTGCACATTCTCTCCAGCGGGCACTGATCATATATTCTGGCACTGTCCTAGGATTCATGAATTCTGGAAAGAGATCACAGACTGTATATCAGACATGTTGACAGTACCGATTCCCCTGATGGTGAAAGTGTGCTTGTTGGGATTGGTGGAAGAGGTGGTTCCCTCACGGGCACTAAGAACATTGCTTACTATACTGTTATTCTATGGGAAAAAAGCCATACTGCTCAAATGGAAAAACAAACAAGCCCCGGACATGAGTTTCTGGAAACATTTAGTAAACTCTATGTTGCCATATTATAAAACGACCTACAAGGCGAGAGGATGTGGGAAAAAATTTGATAAGGTCTGGAAGGCCTGGTACGAATCTGCTAGCACGGTGGGATGAGGAGTAGTGCTATGAGAGTTAGGCAAAGGACAGCAAACTGTAATTCTCTATATCATTGGATGGGGTGGAGGTGTGAGGGTTACATGAGTAGTTGAAATGGACTCTGAAGGGAAGTGGAACCTGATTTTCAGTAGCAACACTGCTGAATGAGTACGGAGGTTCAACGAAGAGGGGAACATATGTCCTGAAATGGTAATAGTACAAACATGGGGGGCTGAGCTGTGACAAACAGGGGAGGGATGGGAGGGGGTGGGGAAGGTGGGAGGCTACATTGGGAATGTTGGGCCCTGCGTGGCCAGTTGACTGGGTTGCTGTTATGTTGACACAACCCAGTGGTTGTTGTATGTTGTGTGTGGAAAAATTTAATAAAAAGAAACTTTAAAAAAAAAAAAAATGCAGAAAGTGCATTTAAGGTAAAAATCCTTAAGCCTTTAGAACCACTTAAAATATGTTAATGCAGGGCTCGACTAATCCCAGGTCACAGTTTCGATTAGAAATTGCATCCTGGCGTCCAGGATTTTGTCAGCCCATTCACTGCCGCCAAATGATTGGCTGCGATGCATGCCAATTGTCGCAAATCTCCAGTCAAGTCCCTCCTCTTTAACCTTATTGCCCGGCTCGCCTCTGTATTCCGACAGGTCTTGGCGCCTGTCAGTCAGGTGGGGTGTCGGGTGGCTGGTCTCTCGCTGCCTCTGCATTTGACTTGGCAGGCTGTGACTGGTCTGTATGGCAGCGGCTCAAAGCTCTGTCTGTGGATTGTTGTGGCTGAGCTCAGTAGTCATCATTGCTGGTGGTGGTGGTTGTGTCTTCCCGGGCCTGGAACGTGGAGCTGTATGAGAGGCGCCATCCTGGGGAGAGCACCATGTGTCCGGATGGTGTGGCTGGTTTAGCTCTGTGTCGACTCCATTCATCAATCCCCTCATTTCTTCAGTTTATTTATTTTTGGATACCTTTTGCGAACAGGTTAGAGCACCCGTTTTACACCAACTTGTACACTAAGCCTAATGACAAAAATCACTTGCTGCTTTACACTAGTTATCACCCACAACTTGTGGTTAGGGCTGTTGTTAGGAGTCCGCAACTGAGGGTGTCTCAGATTGTTTCAGACACACATACGTGATCTCTGGCTCAGGGAGATGCAACAACGTTTTTTACAAAGGGATTATCCCAGATCGTTGATCGATCAGAAGATACAGAAGCTCAAAAGGGGAACTCCAGAACCCACATGCCAAGGCTCAAAGGCTGTAGGCCTAAACAAACCCCCCTTTCTACACAAATCAATGTCCATAGACATTTTGGGGTACTTTAGAAACATTGGCCTATTCTTAAGGAGGCATATCCAGATATCCCTAAATTCCAACATTATCTGATTCAGGTGTTCAAAGTTTATGGGTCTGGTTAGTCTGAGCAGAATTCCAAAAAGAAAGGACACCCTTTTTAGGACCTAAGCGCTGCGGTTCCCATCTCTGTTTAGGAGGGGAGCGGTTTGTCTGAGCAGCGTTCCAAAAAAAGAGCACACTTTTTTCATGACCTAAATGTTTCTATCTCTCTTTAGGATGTATTCAATGCTCTCTTCCTATCAAGGGGGTGCGTTTGTACATCTCAATACTGGGTAATCATTCTGCATATGAAATCATTTTTCCCTTCTGTCTTCATGATTCATGTGATGGTATGTCCCTGTAATCCCATCTATGTGGGTAAAACCACACAAAAGATAAAAAAGAAAGATAGAATTGTCCAACATCGCTGTTTGATCTGGGAGTGACAGTATAATCTTGTTGTCTCTAGACATTCCACCCAATTGGGACATAAAGATGGTGATCTTAGGTACATAATTGATAAAATGCCCAAATCTAGGAAAGGTGGTGACAGACCTTTGTCACTTGGGAGAAAAGAGGTGTGGTGGACTGACCGCCTTTCATCACTCTCCCCCCAGTGGATCGAATAAAGATTTAAATTATAACGTATTTATATAGACATTAGTAAGATCTTATTATAAAAACTATTACTAGAGTCTTTTCAATGGATGTGTTGTGGTTTAGAACAGTGGCCTCCAAACTACGGCCAGAGGGCCAGATGTGGCCCTTCGCTTGCCTTTTATGTGGTCCTTTGGGACACTCTTCTCCCCACTGACACCAACGATCGGGTATAATTTCTGATACTGACACCAGCAATGGAGCACTCTTTACTCCCATGGAAGCCAGGATGTTTTCTGGTAACAATGATGGGGCACTATTCCTCCTACTGACGCCAATGATGGGACACTGTTTACTCCCACTGACGTCAGGTCCATGCTTTCTACTCCCATTATCCACAGTCAGGCCCCCTAATTTCTGAATGACTGTAAACTGCCCCTTTGTTTAGAAAGTTTGGACACCCTTGGTTTAGAATAATATCCTCTGTTACATTCGATCCTGGTCCTTTCTGGAATTGAATGTGTGTACAGAAGTGTTTGGAGCACACTTGAGCGGTTAAAGCTATAGATATTGGTGCTGGTGTGTGGCTTTCCTCTTTGGATGCTTTATACAGTATATATAATTCTTGTTTCCTTGGAGTACAACTATAATTTCTGCTTCCCGATGTTTCCTGCATTTTATAGATTGTTTTGCCTGGCATTTGTTTCCCTTTTTTTCCTATAGAAATGCGAAGGTGTCCTGCAGCCAGAGTCCCGGTCATTTGCGGTGGACCCCCAGATCACCTCCCTGGATGTTCTTCAGCATATTTTGACCCGGGCCTTTGATTTAAATGGGTGAGTGCATCATTGTTGACCATGTGACCTTCTGAATCTAATTCTTAATTGAACTATTGTGTAACATGTTAGATGTTAACCAGAGCTCACGTTTTAAGATGTTTTAATTTACTAAAAAAGTTTTCTCTTAAAGTGATTGTAAACCTCATTATATGAAGTATGATCAAAGCATATCCATCTATAGTGTGTTCTTGTCTCAAAGGGGTTGAGTGCAAAATCTGGTGTATCTGTGCATGGTAGCCAAACGGTGTTTAACTTCAGTTTGTTCAATTAAGCTATGACAAAAAAAACTGGAAGCTGATTGGTTTCTACGCAGAGCTGCAGCAGATTTTGCACTCTCCAGTTTAAGTAAATCAAGCCCTAAGTCATTTCTGTTGGCTGCTTTTTTCCTCTGCTATCAGTATGACTGACTTGTGACAGGTTTTCCTGACACCAAGAGAAGAAAGGTGACCGTGGAGGGACTCCCAGCTGATTGACAGCCTCAGCTATGTTCCTGTGTGCTGTGTCCTCTCTTCCTTCCAATCAGCTCTAAGGCTCCATTCACACCAATGGGTTTTTTTATTTATTTTTATTTTTTTCCTGCTTTTTGCAGAAAGGCAGGAAATATTTTTTTTTTTTTTTTTTTTTTTAAACATGGGTTCCTATTGAACACGTTCCCATCAATGCATTTTTGTGCGTTTTTTGGAAAGGGTCAGTGACTTTTTTAAATGCAAAACGTTTTTTTTTTTTGGTTCAATAGACTTCAATAGAGAAGCTGCAGAAAAGCATGTAGTGCCTCATGGTAAAAAAAATGCAAAAAGCACTGCAAAAATGCTCAAAAGCAAACTTCATTGATGTGAATTGAGCCTTGGAGCTCTCCTCACTGAGATCTGCACCCCCTTTTTTCTGAATGCTCAGACACGCTTTAAAAATGTTGGACTTTGAACAGATGATGAGAAGATAAGACTGCAGATAAAGGGCCATACAGAGGAAGCTTTGTAATCATGGACAAAAATACAAAGCCTTCTGTGAATGGCTGGACAGCACTTGGCCTGACTTGATTCTGTTCCCAGAACAGGGCGGGAAGTCCCCATACCACTACCAGAACACATTCTTTTTGACGCATCCAGATTTGTGTAATCTTAGTTCCGGTTCACACTACTGCGTTCTGCGAGAACGCATGTGATTCGCACCGCACATCATATGCGATGTCCATGCAATGAGATTTCAGCCATACAGATAGAATGGCTGATATCGCATCTAGGGCTGCAACTAATAATTATTTTCATCGATTAGTTGGCCAATTTTATTGTATCGATTATTCGGATAATAACCCTAAAGTGTGCTGTATAATTTAGTTAATATGTAAAGTTTTTAAAAAAAAAAAAAAAAAAAAAAAGGCAATTTATTCTTAAATATTTATATGCGGTGGTAAATATAAATAACCAAAAATGTGGTTAGGGAGCAAAATCTCTAATCCACTCTGAGAATAACAGACAGAAGAGCTACATAATACTGTATATACCATTAGAGATTAAATCTGGTAAATATCATCAGACTCGGAGATCAAATTCTTTTTATTTTAAGAAAAGAAAAAATTTAAAACTTTTGACAATTCTTAGAATAGTAACATATGCTGACCATACAAAAACATTGTCTTCCGTCTAAAAAAATAATAATTTTAAGAACATTCGTTTGATTTTCTAATCGTAAGTGCGGTCAAATCGACGTTCATTTTCGACCACAGTGATTAGAAAATTTCTTGGTCAAAGGTTGGTCAAACCAAATTTCTTGGTGTTTTTTTTTTTTTTTTTTAAACAACAAACATGTTCTACTTACCTGCTCTGTGTAATTGGTTTTGCACAGAGCAGCCCAGATCCTCCTCTTCTAGGGTCCCCCCACCTAGGCTTCTGGCTCTTCCTGCCTTCAAAGTGCCCCTATAGCAGTGACAGTGAAGCAAGCTGCCCAGTATGGTATAGAGGGCCCCAATAGCAAGGTAAAAAAAAACTTCTGCCTTTTTAGAACCATTCGCTTCCTGACAAAACTACAAGTCCCATGAGGCATTGCTCCTCACACATTCACAAGTTCTCAGGCACTTATTGACATGTATGGATGGTGTACTGAGCTGTATGTGTGCTGCACTGTATTTCCTGATATGTAAACAAATAATACAGGCCAACTAATTGGCTGGCTGATTAATTGATTATGAAAATAGTTGACAACTATATTCATAATTGATTAGTTGTTTCGGCCCTAATCGCATCACATTCGGACCAAACTTTTTAGTCCGCACCAGAATCGGATCGCATGGGTGTGAACACCCATGTGATCCAAATTATGTCCGAAATCACAGTTCGAAGTGCAATATGCGAGCTGAAGTGGGGGTGTCATTAACAATGTATTGACACTCCCGGCAGTTCGCATATGGTAGTGTGAACTGCAGTGCAAGTCAGATGCGATGCGGGAACCCGACGTGGATTTGCAGGGTTCCCGCATCGCACAAGTGTGAATCGAGCCTAATTGACCTCTCCTAACATCAGATGAGCTTACCCAGGTGAAATAGGAGCAATGACTAATATCTGGAATATGTACATACGGAGTATTTATCTGTCTCCCGTGTCCCGTATCTGTGACCATTCACACAGAATGCAGGACTCGGCCCTGCCCCCAGCGCCACGTGATTGGATTTAATTGACAGCAGCGGGAGCCAATGACTGCACTGCTATCAATTTATCCAATCAGGACACGAGACACCAGCTAGAGCTGGTATGCTCATTCCTGGCCGGCGAAGCATCGGGGTCAGGTAAGTAAAACGGGGGGGGGGGGGGGGGGGGGGCTGCAGCACCACAGGAGGTTTTTCACCTTAATGCATAGAATGCATTAAGGTGAAAAACCATGAGGGTTTACAACCCCTTTAAGTCTTGGATGTAGTTTTTATACAAACCTGCTATACATTCCCTTCAGTGGAATGGAAAGCAACAAACTTGTGCTGTCCACTCATCTCTCCTGATCTGTTTCTCTGCAGGAAGAACTTTGGAATCAGTTACCTTGGTCGTGACAAGCAGGGACATGAAAACTACCTGTCACTCATGTCCGACTGGGACCTGGGTGCGGCATTTGCCAGCGCCTCCAAACCATACCTGCAGCTGAAGCTGGACATCAAGCCATCTGAAGACAGTAAGCATGTGGGCCTGGGTGGTGGCCAGGACTCCAAAAGAATAGTAGTGCTAGAAGAAGCTAGCCTTTTATGCAGAGGTGTACATAAAGGGTCAGTCCACCAAAAACAATATTTCGGTAGAAAGGTTCACTAGTTCCCCTATCTCTTGAGGACTTTAAAGGTAAAATCTCCCTGCCATAGTTCCTGGGTTTTCACCCACCCACCTTACCATCTTATTTTCTGCAACTGTGGGCATTCGCATCCCTCATACTGTATTATCTAGTAATACAAAGTAAAAATCCAATAGGAGGACTTTATAATAACTGTCACAGCAGACATGCACAACTGAAGATGCCAACAAGGAGAGGCCATTTACAAAGTACCTGAGAGATACAAGTAACCGTTTAAGCCCTGGTTTACACTGGTGCGGCTTTGAAAACGTGCTACTTCAGCGCAATTTCACATCCACAGATCAGTGCGATTTGCACCTGTGACTTCATTTAACAGAAGTCTATGCAAGTCACAATGAAATCCACAAAAGTGGTGCAGGGACCTTTTTAAAACTTCAGTCGCAATGATTTGAACAGTTCCATTGCCGGCAATGAGGTGCGACTTGTCATGCAATTTTGAGCTGTCGAACCACATGACAAATCGCACCAGTGTGAACCAGGGCTAAAGGCAATAAAACTTTTGCATCTACCATAAACTGAAATATAGGTATTTGGTGGAATGACACTTGAACTTGCCACTTGCCAGACGGATCAGAGCAGGAGCCAGAAGGTGCTATTAAATCGAGCCTGACCTAGCCCAAAACATTTCTAAGATGATGGTGCTGAAGTGTAAGGATATTGCAGTGCCTGCAAATACCTGTGTTAGTCTGGATTTTGACCCCTCTGTCTCTGTACAGCCCCTTGGGTAAGAGGCCAGCGATGTACAGTGGATACAAAATGTCTACACACCTCTGTTAAAATGTCAGGTTTCACCATCATTTTAAAGTGCCTCTGATTAACCCCCAAAAAAGTTCAGCTGTCCTAGTAGGTCTTTCCTGGCATTTTCTTAGTCGCATCCTACAGCAAAAGCCATGGTCCACAGAGAGCTTCCAAAGCATCAGAGGGATCTCATTTTTAAAAGGTGTGAAGAATATGGGAGATTGGAGAAGACATTAGATATACCATGGAGCACAGTGAAGACAGTCCTCATCAAGTGGAGAAAAATATGGCACAACAGTGACATTACCACGAACTGGACGTCCCTCCAAAATTGATGAAAAGACGAGAAGAAAACTGGTCAGGGAGGCTGCCAAGAGGCCTACAGCAACATTAAAGGAGCTGCCGGAATATCTGGCAAGTACTGGCTGTGTGGTACATGTGACAACAATCTCCCATATTCTTCATATGTCTGGGCTTTGGGGTAGAATGGCAAGAATGACGCATTTTCTTACGAAAAAAAAAAGCCCAGCTAAATTTAGCAAAAACACATCTGAAGTCTCCCAAAAGCATGTGGGAAAATGTGTTATGGTCTAAGTAAACCCAGTTTGAACTTTTTGGCCATAATTCCAAAAGATATGTTTGGTGCAAAAAACAACACTGCACGTCACCAAAAGAACACCATACCCACAGTGAAGCATGGTGGTGGCAGCATCATGTTTTGGGGCTGTTTTTCTTCAGCTGGAACAGGGGCCTTAGTCAAGGTAGAGCGAATTATAAACAGTTTCCAAATGCCAGTCAATATTGGCACAAAACCTTCAGGCTTCTGCTAGAAAGCTGAACATGAAGAGAGACTTCATCTTTCAGCATCACAACGACCCAAAGCATATATCCAAATCAACAAAGGAATGGCTTCACCAGAAGAAGATTAAAGATTTGGAATGGCCCAGCCAGAGCCCAGACCTGAATCTGATTTGTATATCTGTGGGGTGATCTGAAGAGGGCTGTGCACAGAAGATGCCCTCACAATCTGACAGATTTGGAGTGTTTTTGCAGAGTGGGCAAATATATAAGTCAAGATGCTGATATACCCAAAAAGACTGAGTGCTGTAATAAAATCAAAAGGTGCTTCAACAAAGTATTAGGGTGTGCACACTTATGCAACCATATTATTTTAGTTTTTTGTTTTTACTTCCCTCCACCTAAAAGATTTCACTTTTTGTTTTTCAACGGAGTACAATTTATAGTTATAGAAACGTTCTGAAATGATTTATCTTTTTGTCTCATTTTTTTTTTACATCACAGAAACCTGACATTTTAACAGGGGTGTGTAGACTCTTTGCATCCACTGTACACGGGGCTTTAACTTCTGCCAAAGCTGAGTCTACATTAGGCTCCGCCCCCTATTGGTTCTAAGGCCTTTCTTGTGACATTCAGCTAATAAATACCACAGCTTCAGTGGGCTGCAGAGGCTTTGGCTTTTGACAGTAAAATACCAGAGGCAGGGCTTAGCAGTAGAAAGGATGGGACATGATTTTAGTGCTGTGTACAGCCTGGACCTAGTAACCAAAGGAGGCCCACAGGAATGTATGAACTTATTTGATCAAATAACAGATTTTTTTTTTCTACCTTGGAAACTTTCCGATCATCTTTAAAGTGTTATTAAACCCAGAAGCAAGTATTATATTGCAGCTTACCAATTCTTTGATGTGGTGGCTTCATTCGTTTTTATTTTTTAGGCTTTTTTTTCCCCTTTATTTTCGTCTAGTTATTTGCTCACAAAGTCTGTTGTTTTTTAGCAGAACATGCTCTCTTGCAAATGTTTCAGTGTTTATACAAACCGTTTACCACTAACGGTTGTGTTTTTACAATGATCAGCTTTTTATTTATGTAAAATCTTTTTCCTAAAAGAAAAAAACTGTTGCTGTAACTGCAGTGTGAGCTTGAGTTTGGCTTAAATTTTTTCGGGTATCTAAATTTTCTAGTCCATTCAACACTCCCCTCCGCCCAGACTGACAATGCTGCTGTCCAAAGGTGCCCCCTGTGCTTCTTTATCCAGAGTGCGGGCAACTCTAATACAGAAGGTGTGTTACTGGCCAGATCATCAAGTAGAAACAGGAAAAGCGTAAAAAAAATGATGCAGCCTCCACATCTAAGGATTGGTGAGCTTCAATATAATACTTTTTGGGTTTAATACTGCTTCAAGCTGCTAGCATTTGCCATTTTTTTGGTGGGATTAAGCCTTTTTAAATAATTTTATACCAAGTTCCTTGTTTTTAAAGCGTGCATTGGCCACCTGATGGGTATTAATGTCATTGTAGGTCCTCTCCTGGAGGACTGGGACATCATCAGCCCTAAGGATGTCATTGGAACCGACTTATTTCTTGTGGACAAGCGTTCATTCACGGCAGCTCTGCCCTTCACTCAGTCCTTACTATCCCAGGTGAGAGACAGCTCTGCACAATTGAGGAAGACCTCCACTCAAAATGTAAAGTGTAGCTCTAGTTTTTGAATACAGTGCTGAAGGTATTCTATG
Source organism: Lithobates sylvaticus (assembly GCA_028564925.1). Lineage (NCBI taxonomy): Eukaryota > Metazoa > Chordata > Amphibia > Anura > Ranidae > Lithobates > Lithobates sylvaticus. The sequence continues at coordinate 100,323,734 of CM053033.1, read as the reverse complement.
TCCCACCCTCTCCGATAAGGATGAACCCATTTGTCCTGGGGATCATTGTCACCAGGACGGAAAGTGATATGAAATCCAAAATTTTACGCCAGACCAAATGTGTGTAAAAAAGGGATTTTCCCACATTTTGGTGCTATATCCTCTCACTTTCTCTCTTGGTGAATGCGAGAAAATCTCCCTATCAGGACACAAAATTCCAGCAGTGTGTATACAGTATCTCACAAAAGTGAGTACACCCCTCACATTTTTGTAAATATTTGATTATATCATTTCATGTAACAACACTGAAGAAATTACACTTTGCTGCAATGAAAAGTAGTGAGTGTACAGCTTGTATAACAGTGTAAATATGCTGCCCCCCTTAAAATAACTCGACACACACACATTCATGTCTAAACCGCTGGCAACAAAAGTGAGTACACCCCTAAGTGAAAATGTCCAAATTTGGCCCCAAGTGTCAATATTTTGTGTGGCCACCATTATTTTCCAGCACTGCCTTAACCCTCTTGGGAATGGAGTTCACCAGAGCTTCACAGGTTGCCACTGGAGTCCTCTTCCACTCCGACCTTGCGCTCCTCCACCTTCCATTTGCGGATGCCCTAAAAAGATGCTCAATAGGGTTTAGGTCTGGAGACATGCTTGGCCAGTCCATCACCTTTTACCCTCAGCCTCTTTAGCAATGCAGTGGCCATCTGGGAGGTGTGTTTTGGTCATTATCATGTTGGAATACTGCCCTGCAGCCCAGTTTCTGAAGGGAGGGGATCATGCTCTGCTTCAGTATGTCACAGTACATGTTGGCATTCATAGTTCCCTCAATAAACTGTAGCTCCTCAGTGCTGGCAACACTCATGCAGCCCCAGACCATGACACTCACACTGCTTGACTGTAGGCAAGACACTCTTGTCTTTGTACTCCTCACCTGGTTGACGCCACACATGCTCGACACTTCTGACACATCTGAACCAAATCATTTTATCTTGGTCTCATCAGACCACATGACATGGTTCCAGTAATCCATGTACTTTTGCTTGTCTTCAGCAAACTGTTTGCGAGCTTTCTTGTGCATCATCTTTAGAAAAGGCTTCCTTATGGGACAACATCCATGCAGACCAATTTGATGCAGTGTGCGGCGTATGGTGTAAGTACTGACAGGCTGCCCCCCCACCCCTTCAACCTCTGCAGCAATGCTGGCAGTACTCGTATGTCTATTTCCCAAAGACAGCGAGGCCTGTTCTGAGTGGAACCTGTCCTGTTAAACCAATGTATTGTCTTGGTCACTGTGCTGCAGCTCATTTTCAGGGTCTTGGCAATCTTATAGCCTAGGCCATCTTTATGTAGAGCAAGAATTCTTTTTTTCAGATCCTCAGAGAGTTTCAACAATAAAGAGTTTTTGAAAGAGTGAGAGTGAAAACACCAAATTTAACACACCTGCTCCCCATTCACCCCTGAGACCTTGTAACTCTAATTGCAGAGTCACAACACCGGGGAGCAAAAAAATGGCTAATTGGGCCCATTTTGGAAATTTTCACTTAGGGGTATACTCGCTTTTGTTGCCAGCGGTTTAGACATTAATGGTTGTGTGTTGAGTTATTTTGAGGGGACAGCAAATTTACACTGTTATACAAGCTGTACACTCACTACTTTACATTGTAGCAAAGTGTAATTTTTTTTCAGTGTTGTCACGTGAAAAGCTTTAATAAAATATTTACAAAAATGTGAGGGGTGTACTCACTTTTGAGTTACTGTAACTCTCCCCAGTGTATCCAAAAAAAAAAAAATACCTTTTTGATGTACTTGTGGGGTGGAGAGTGGTGAAAACTGCTTATGGAGCCATACTTGTTTTGTGTGTCTTCGCTGGGTTGTGTATTTCCATAAACAGCAGCAGATCCGCCACTGGCTGTACACACGTCTGCTTATGGTTATACAGATCACTGCTGTCAGGATTGTGCATCAGTCTCCTAGACAGCGAGATAAGCGGAGTATTAAAGGCTACCTGTCTGGATAGCATATGGAAGCTACCCTTGCTGACTTTCGCAGGCTCTGTGTTTCATTTTCTTCCTGGCTTCACTGCTTCATGAATTACTGATCTGGAGAAAGTTTGCAGGTCAGTGGCCCAGACCATCTTTCAGGTTAGTGATTCTTTAATCACTGAGGACCTTGGGCGTAGGAAATTCACCTTAAAAACTTTAACAAAGTTTTATTCTGTGTATCTGCTACACCCTTCTCCTCTTCTAACCGCTATTAATAACAATTCTTGGCTGTAAAAATGACAGCCAGGACTTGTTGAGTGTCCGGCAGGCTGGATTCTGTAAAATTACACATGCAGATAGTCTGCAAGTGTCATTGAGTAATAAAATGTATTGTCACATTGTACTTGCTATATCATTCATATGTGGCTGAAGGTAGGGCCGTCTTTAACATTGATTGGACCCTGGGAAACATAGTCTTGGGCCCTCCCTAATCCACTTATCAACTATTTGGGGGCAGTCCAGGGCTCAAGAGGCAGCTGTTTTGGGTCCCACAACAATGACTGGGCCCGGGGCACATGCTTTTTGCCCAGTGTTTAAAGACGGCCCTGGCTAAAAGGAGTTACTTTTGATCTGTGACATTATTTATAGAAACCTTACAAGTAAAAAATATGATTTATAAAAAATGTATTCCTGTTTAATTCCTTATTAACCACCCTTTAACACAAACCTTTTTGAGGATAAGTTCATCTTTGGGAACATGTTACATGTTCCACCTGTTTTTAGGGTGGAACATGTAACATGTTCCCAATGCTGCAGCCGCTGCCCGATTTCCCCCACTCCACCTCCCCATGACAGCAGTACAAGAAGAAGTTCACCGTACTAGCTGTCACTTTTTGAAATGGGCTCCGCCCACACGGCTGCGTCATTCATTCACACAGTGCTGTGTGTGAATGAACTACAAGCTCCAACATCCTTTGCGACTGTTGGCTTGTAGTTGTCAATGAACTACCATGGAGCTGTGGAGTGCGGTGGTAGTTCATTGATTCTTCTTGTCAGATTGTATTTGCGCTGGTGCAATGCTTTACAGGCTGCAAGTTTTTCTTGTAAAGTCTCCAGGTTTTTCACCTTAATGCTTTCAATACATTAAGGTGAAAAAACTTGTGTTGCATCCCCCTTTTTCTTACCTGAGCCCATGCGCTCCAGCGATGTGCACGAGCCCAGCGACTCCAGCTGATGTCTCTGTCCTCATTGGATAGATTGATGCTTCTGTCAATCAAATCCAGTGACACATGACACAGCAATGGACACAGCAGCGGGACTCATGAGCACGCCTGTGGAAAGTGACTCTCTGTGGTAGCACCTGATGAAGAGGAGGATCCAGGAGCGCCGCTGGGGGACCCCAGAAGAAGAGGATCAGGGCAGCTCTGTGCAAAAACTTGCACAGAGCAGGTAAGTATAACATGTTTGTTATTTAACCAAAAAACTAACTTTTACATTCACTCTGCACACTATAGGCTTTTTCAGGAGTTTACAGGCAGAAAAAAAAAAAAAAAATCATTTGCAGGAGTTTGAGAGAAGCTTATGAGCATAAAAAAAACACTCCCTAATATGCATTATTGCTCATTAACGTGCGTTAACGCCAGGCGCACTCCTGCATTAATGCAATCTTATGGTGCGAATTCTGGCCAGTTTAATTAACGCCAGACGCGTGAATGCGCATTAACGCCTATGCAAAATGCATCTTTTTACTACGTTTTTGCAACTGCTAAACTCCTGTAGGAGAAAAAAGCGTTGAGCATACAGTGTGCATGAAACAAAATATAAAAAGAACACTTTTTATTTACATTTGGGCTCATTCACATGGGCGGCCTGGGGGTGTCATTGTGTTGCAGGGTTTAAACGGGTGGTAAGAAGGCAGCAAATCACCTCCCAGCCAATTGTCAACCACCCCCTGCGAGACCACTTTTTGGAGGGGCTGCTGTGAGCTGATGAAATAATAAAATAATTGTTGCCAGACAATATTTCGGAATAAAGGCATAGCTTGTCATTTAAACACAGTGTACGTATTGCTTTGTTATGAAAAGGATAGTTCACCTTTTATAAAAAAAAAAAAAGGGGGTGTTTGTAGACTAACTACTTAAAGCAGAGTTCCACCCGGTAATGTTTTATTTTTTGAGAGAAAATTACTTGGAACCCCCAAAAATTATATATAATTTTTTCAGAATCCCTAGAGAATAAAACCATGTCACACCATATTTGCTCAGCGGTCTTACAAGCACAATTTTTGGGGAAAAAATACACTTTTTTGAATTAAAAAAAATAAATAAAACATTAGTAAAATTGGCCCAATTTTATATATATTTTTTTTATATTGTGAAAGATAATGTTACGCCAGGTAAATTGATACCCAACATGTCACGCTTCAAAATTGCGCCCACTCATGAAATGGCAACAAACTTTGACCCTTAAAAATCTCCATATGCAACGTTTAAAAATGTCTACAGGTTACCAGTTTTGAGTTGGAGGAGGTGCTAGAATGATTGCGATCTCTCTCTAACGATTGCGGCGATATCTCACGCTTCTGCACGTAAACTCGGTGGGACAGGGCACTTTAAAAAAAAAAAATTTCCATCATGACAGGACCTCTTAAATGTGAGAGCCGGGGTCAAAAAGACCTCAGATCTAACATTTAGACTTAAAGTGATTGTAAAGTCTTGTTTTTTTTTTTTTTTCTATGAAAATAACAAACAACATGTTCTACTTACCTGCTCTGTTGAAGTGGATTTGCACAGAGCAACCTGGATCCTCCTCTTCTCGGGTCCCTCTTCTGTGATCGTGGCCCCTCCCTCCTGTTCATTGCCCCCACAGCAAGCAGCTTGCTATGAGAGCATCCGACTCGAGTCACAGCTGCGCTTGTTTATTCAGATACAGGGCCTAGCCCCGCTCCTCTCTCTCCTGATTGGCTGACTGTCTTTGACAGCAGCGGTGCCATTGGCTCGCTGCTGTGTCTTGTCCACAACCGTCCGAGACTCTCGCTCCTGTTTGGCTATCGCTGGTCAGATATGGGGCTCAGGTAAGTATTAGGCTGGATTCACACTTATGCATTTTTAGTGCTTTTTGCATTTTACAGATTTGCACTACAGTCCATTTAACATGGTTTCCTATGGAACACCTTCTGTACTGCAAATCTGCAAAATGCAAAAAGCAGTAAAAATACATAGGTGTGAATCCAGCCTTAGGGGGGCTGAGGAGGACTGCTGCACACAGACCGTTTTTTATCTTAATGCATAGAATCAATAAGATAAAACACCTTCTGACTTTACAATCACTGTAAATGCAAAAAATAAATAAAAAATTCCCCTTTAAGACCATTGGGCAGAAGTCAAAGCGAACGTTGTATCTTCTGTTCTGTTCTTTTAGATCAAAGGAATGAACTTTGGTCTGTAAATGAGGTCAGTTTAACCACTTAAAGACTAAGCCTTTTTCTGACACTTGTTGCTTACAAGTTAAAATCAGTATTTTTTTGCTAGAAAATTACTTAGAACCCCCAAACATTTTTATATATTTTTTCTGCGGTCTTTCAAAGGCAATTTTATGGAATTAATACATTTTAATGAATTAATAAACTAAACAGTAAAGTTAGCCCAATTTTTTTTTGTATAATGTGAAAGATGTTACGCCATGAGAATCGTGATCTTTATTCTAAGCAAACAAATCGTGATTCTCGTTTTGGCCAGAATCGTGTAGCTCTAATGTGCACTGTCCTGTGTTCCAGGAAATAAAGGGAGATGGATTCATCTGATCAACTTCAGGTCAGATACACCCATGAATGAATTCTGAATGATCTCAGAAGTGTCTAAAACTGATGCCATCTACACCATTATTATTATTATTATTATACACAATTTATATAGCGCCAACAGTTTACACAGCGCTTTACAATGTATAGGGGGGACAACACAATTACAGTACAGTTCAATACAAAAGGTACAGGAGGGCCCTGCTCGTAGAGCTTACATTTCTAAAGGGAGGGGGTGGTGGTACAAAAGGTAATAGCTGCAGAGAATGATTTGATGGGGGTGGCTCGGGGACAATTGTTAGGTGTTTGTGGGATAGGCTTCCCTGCATAAATTAGTTTTCACCAGCTCAAAGACCGTTGACAAACAGTCTGTGTAGGATACATTTTTTTTTTAAATTTAGGTGGCAAAAGTCACTGTAAAATTTAAATTTTTTTTTTTTTTTTTTTGTAGGAGAATTATATATTATTATACAGGGTTTATATAGCGCCAAATGTTTGCACAGTGCTTTACAATACGGGGGCAAACAGTACAGATACAATTCAATATAGGAGGGCCATGCTCCTTAGAGCTTACAGTCTAGAAGATTTAGTGTGCCTAAAGCCCAGACTACATTTCTAGTTTTGTATGAGAACGTTTAGGGGTCTATGAACACTATTCACCCTATGCATTGATCAGTCACCTATACAGAAAAGAAGGGGGAATGCAAAATTGTACAGTTGTCAACGAAACAGGGGTTGAGGGAAATCTCATCACCACAGACCCAAAATGAAAAAATAACTGGTTTTAATGAACCCTTTTTGGTAAAAAGTAAAAAAATAAAAACTTTTGGGTTCAGATTTTGATTGTAAGGGTTTTCAGTTTTTTGTTTAGAATCGGTGTGAGCGGAAAATGATGAATATCACGCTACTTTGAAAGTTTATCTTCAAATGACACTGTGCAGAGTAGATAGGTACACTTTGACAACGGAATTTTGCTTGTGATGCAGGTTGGTCGTACAATATCTCGTGTGCAACAGGCGCTGAGCTGGACGTATGGTGAGGATGTGAAACCTTTTAAGCCCCCACTCAGTGATGTGGAGTTCCACACCTACCTGAGCCATGAAGGACAGCTGACCCGTCCAGAAGAACTTCGCCTTCGCATATACCATGGCGGTGTAGAGCCCTCCCTGAGAAAGGTGAAGAGAAGAGCATTTATTAACATTCATATCATGGCAGCCACGTTTTTCTAAATGCATGTGGTGGAAGCCCTTTTAATATATAGAAGAAAACCAAGCAACTTTGCAAATATAGCTTTTCTTGCCTTTTTTCCTGTGCTTTATGGTATCATTACAGGCCTAAGCCAATGAAAACATTGCTTTGTTTGAATTCACAGTCTTCACAGTAACTGCAGAAAAAAGACAGAAAAACTAGGAGATCTTCTGCTTTACATACACGGTTGTTTTAATGTTTTTAGATGGTGATTTTTGTGTTGCACTTGTGTAATCAGTGGAGGTCAAATTGCTAGAAGCAGGCAGCCCCTGCATAGATGTATTTATCCTATGTGTTTCTAAATGGCTAGATTTGGAAAGTAGAACATGCATCTAGAGGGAGCCCTGATGTCTTCTTTGTTTTCAGCCTTGGTCTGGATACATACACGCTCTACAATGTAGCTAAAATTTGAAGGGGCTACTAGCAGCTTTTTACCTTCAGTGACCACATGAATCTATTGCAACTTACAAATCCTCATTTATGGTACCTGGCATTGAAGGTAATGAATCAAACATGTAGTAAAAGTGTCCCATGAGCTGCACATCAAAGCAAATCCCGCTGTAATGTGGCATGTGACAACCTCAGCCTGGGCTCCAACCAGGCCACGCCCCCAACATATTTCGCTCTGCGTATCGGTGGCCCATGCCCCAAGATTAAGCTCTGAGGGGTGGAGCGAAATGTGTTGGGGGCATGGCCTGGTTGGAGCCCGGGCTAAGGTTGCCACATACCACAGTATAGTGAGTTTGCTTCGATGTGCGGCTCATGGGACACTTCTTTTACTACATGTGAGCGCTTGGAGCCAAGACAAGCTCCTTCCCCGGCCGGCACTCGCAACGGTGGGCACAAGACTAGAACCCCTCAAAGGCTGAGCAGCTCACACAATTTTTCATTTGGTTCATAATAAAACAAACGGGTGCGTGGAGAATGTAACTTGCAAGTTGTCAGTCTTTTTGGCAGTTACAGTGCACAAAAGGAGAGGCTGAATGTAAATAGAGCAGTAGCCTAGGCTTCTGGTGACCGCTCTAAAAGTGGCAATAAACCATGTTAAAAAAAATAAAATAAAATAAAAAAATGTAGCTGGATCGCCTGCAGGTTAATGCCATAATGTACTAGTATGTACTGCATACTAACACATCGTGGCAGACTTGCCTTTCCAATGGAGCTCTCCAGCGGTACGCTGTCACCATTGCCAGCACTTCATCTTCACCTGGTCTTCCTTCTAAATTTGTACTCTCCAGCCATTTGAATGGCTGGGCCACAAAGACATCACTCCTGTGCATTTGCCCAGGAGTCCCGATTGGTCTGTGCATTGACCGCACACTCGGTGTGCTCTGAATGCAGAGCTGCTCGCATACTCCAGTGACATCACCAGTAGCAGCCGCTGTGAGTATGTTCTAAAGGGCACGAGTTTTTAAGATATTCACAGTATCTAGAGGTAAGCCCTAATATAAGTTTACCTCCTAGGTACATGTTTATAAGACTTTACTACCACTTCAAAGCACAGGTATAGAAAATGCAGTAGGTCATATCCTTAATCTTCCAAGATATATATATATATATATATATATATATATATATATATATATATATATATATATATATATATATATATATATATATATATATATACATTTTTTTTTTTTTTTTTTCCCCACTTGACCTTAAATGGTTGTTATAGCTTAGAGCAGGCATGTCCAAAGTCCACCCCACGTTCCAGTTTAATGTGGCCCCCTGGTAATTTGGAGATATCTATCTATCTTTTGTCACCTACCCAGGCATCAGCGCTTTACAGTAGTTTTAGCTGCGCTTTTCGTCCCATGGGGGGGGGGAGATTTTAACCCCTGCTAGCGGCCGAAAAAGGGTGAAAAGCACCATTGCCAAAGCGCTTTGGAAGCGCTTCGGCACCTCTGACCATTGATTTCAATGTCGGGGCATTTTAGGAGCTCCCGCAACGCCCCAAAGATGCAGCTTGCAGGACTTTTTTTCTGTGACCCGCAAGGGCACCGCTCCAGTGTGAAAGCACTCAGGCTTTCACACTAGGGTGGCAGGGGAGGAGTTTTTCAGGTGCTTTACAGGCACCTTTTAGCACCTGAAAAATGCCTCAGTGTGAAAGTAGCCTTTCAACTGCTTTACCTAATAGCTTTATATAGTCCTCCATCATTTTCACATTTATTTTAATAAAGTATTCATGCTATTGCCCTAACCCCCCCCCCCCCCCCCCCCCCCCCCCCATTCGTTGGTTGTGTTCCTAAACTCAGTGCACAATGACACCTGCTTTTTTTTTTTTTTTATTAGTTAGGAAAGGATAACCTCACCTTTGCCCGATTCTAATTTAGTTTAACTTTGCTGCTTGGGAGCACTGCTGTTCACCTGTCCACCTAGAACACTTAATGGGCAGTAAGTGCATTCTTATTGCATAGAAGGTTGACAGCCAGGTACATTAAGCACTCAGGGAATCTGGTACTGCTCGGTTTACACGCAGCCTGTCCATGATTGCTCTGCAGCTGCAGACAAACTGACAGCAAGAAAATCCAAGTGGATATATATCAGAGAGGTGCATTGACTGGCTTTTTTTTATTAAGAAAGATCATCTTGAGGCTGTTCAAAACGGTGTCCATTAACAGTAAGAATGGTGGCTATTGTAGCAGTTCAGTAAATTCTTTAGTTTTTACTTGGAGTTGCTAATCTTTATCTCTTGATATGTTTCCCATACCCTCTTTAGATTTGAAATCCCCTTTCCCTGTGGTTCCTGTATTGTTTTCTGTCTTCTCCAGGTCGTCTGGCGTTACTTGCTCAACGTGTACCCAGATGGGCTAACGGGACAGGAACGCATGGATTATATGAAGAGTAAAACCCGGGAGTATTATCAACTAAAGAGTGAGTGGCGAGAGAGGTGCAGCCAGGAAGACCTTGAGTTTATTCAGGGTAATGTAATGAAAGATGTCCTCCGAACAGACCGCACTCACCCATATTACTCTGGTTCCGAGGATAACCCTCATCTACAGTCCCTGCATGACCTGCTTACCACCTATGCCGTTACCCACCCACAGGTGTCTTACTGTCAAGGTATGAGTGATATTGCCTCACCTATCTTAGCGGTCATGGACAATGAAGCTCATGCCTTCATCTGCTTCTGCGGCATTATGAAGAGGCTCGAGGGCAACTTCCGCATGGATGGCGAGTGCATGTCCGTGAAGTTCTCCCATCTTAAACTTCTCTTGCGTTACTCTGACCCAGAATTCAACAACTACCTAATGTCGCGCGGTGCTGATGACCTCTTCTTCTGCTATCGTTGGCTGCTGCTAGAACTTAAAAGGGAGTTTGCCTTTGAGGATGCCTTGAGAATGCTAGAGGTCATGTGGAGCTCTTTGCCCCCAGATCCTCCAGAGAAAGAGGTGGAGCTGGTGGGACCCCCCTGCGCTCCAGGAGAGTGTCGGAAAAACACGAGGAAAAGGCACATGATGAGGCCAGACCGTGGCCTGAGCCCAGAGGAGGAGGCAAATGAAGTGGTGGAGAAAGAAGTGGAGGAGGTGACAGTGACGGAAAGCAAAGAACCTGTTGCACTGCAGGGATCTCCAGCATTGAGATGTTCTCTGTTGAAACAGGCGAGCTTTGGGGAGTTCAAATGTTATGAGGAGAATGAAGCGCGGTCAAGTTTTGAGGCTGATGATCTAGCAAGTCCTAGCTTGCAGGTTAGACAATCCACAGAGGAGGAGGATGAAGAACGGTTATGGGAACAGGAACCCCTCATAGGACCTCCCGATTCCCTTAGTGTCACTAAATCCATATCTGCCCTTTCTTTAACCTCTTGTTCCCCCACTTCACAGAGTTCAACATCTCTTGAAACTGCAGACCAAGCTGGTGAAACCTTTGCTGCTAAGCCTGAAAATGAGGTTGTGCCAGAAGCAGAACAAACTGTGGCTACTTCCCCGGCCCCTATCAGCCTTCCCCCGCCACAGGAGTTTGGACGTGGAAATCCTTTTATGCTGTTTTTATGCCTTTCTATCTTGCTGGAACACCGCGAGCAGATCATGAAACAGAACATGGGTTATGACGAGCTGGCAATGCACTTTAACCGCCTGGTCAGGAGACACAACCTGAACCGTGTACTGCACCGCGCCAAAGCTCTTTTTGCTGACTACCTACAGTCTAAGGTGTGGGATTCTGAGGAGGGAGATGAGGCCTCAGCAGAATCGCCTTCCACTTCCTGACCTTCTCCTCTGTTTCATAGCTGGATGGGTACCAATGTTTCCAGGCAGGGGACAATATGGTAAAAGGGATAGAACAAAGACTAATATGTACTCTGCAGACCAATAGTTGCAAAGAAGTCCCTAGCATATGTTGTATCACCATATTCTAAAAAATTATATTTAAGAATGCAAAAATACTTTCACTGGCTTAAATGGGACAAGCAGGTCTGATTTGTGAGACCTAGCCAGAGCCAGTTGAGCACCAATTTTAACTTTATAAGCATTTTGTTTTGCGGCCACAAATACAGTTGAACAAGTCACAGAACAAATATGGTACTGCTACTTCTCTTCATGTTGATCGATGTCCTGTTTCGGTGGGTCTACACACCAAAAAGTGACATTTACATTCATGCTAATCATATAAGCATCAGTTTCATATTTGGCGTGCAAGGTATTTTTTTATTTGGGGGATTTATCAAGGAATGTTTGCCTATATGGTCTGCTTATGCCTGCGGTGTGCTTCAGATTCATCTTACGAATAGGAAACTTTATTTATATTTTGAGTTTACACAAAGCATAAAATCATTTTAGCATTTAAGTACTATGGCAAACAAGCCAATTCAGTATGGCAAAAAGTAACATTCAAAGCTCAGTACCATCATCTTGGGGACCATCATCTTGTTTTATCAGTTGAGGAATTAGAAGGATGTTTTTTGAAATTAAGCCTGGTATGAAAGCGTTTGTGTATCTCTGGTCTTGGTATTACAAATGTCATTGGTTGTGCTGGATTACATGGGAATCATATATTTTTGAGGCCGAAAAGCAGAGGTAACTTGACAACTTATGGACCAGAATTATGTAGACTGAGTACTATTTAGAAACGTGCAATAAAATTTGCAAACGTGTGAAACACTTTAGCAGCAGTTTAAGAGATGGACACTAGAGGGAGCTAATGGATAAGCGTTTGGGTTTAGGTTGTAAGGCTTCGTTTTCTTAAAGTGAACTTGTGATTTGTCCATTCGAGACAAAGTGCCAGGTTCACCTTCACATCATGTTATGTTTACATTCCATTTGTTCCTCTCCCTCTCCATTCACCACTGAGAATGAAGAGAAATAGCAGGTACTTCTGAGTATGAGGATCATGAGACTCCCTTCACTTTCTAAGTAACAGTGCTGGTGTTTGGCTATTGGCCCAATGCAGTCACATGAGTTCAGGGATAGACTGCTCAGCCTTGTTTTAAAGCTCTGGCTCTGAGCTTTCACGTCTTCTTTTTTTTTCACTGCTGGCGGTGGAGGAAACAGCGGAAAGTTAAAGTATAACCAAAAGCAAACATGTATATAGAGAGGTTAGGGGTTATAACCATGGTCAGGTATTTATTGCTATCTGTACCCTCTCTAAATGTCCTCATCACCAGTTCACTGAGAATGAAAAGAATGAACAACAAGAAAGAACAAGAATAAATCCAAAATTGAGTTGTCGCTAGAACAGGAATCGAGGGGAATACTTACAATGGGGACACTTGTTTCTGAAACAGCTATCTTAAAGGGGACATGCCTCACATTGGAAAGCTATCCTCTCACTTCCTGTTGAGTTTACAGGACAGGAAGTGAAGGGAAGTCTACCTGAGTCAAAGATGGCAAAAAAAAAAGACAAATTTTAACCCATCCCGACTGTACAAATACTGTAGCTGCTGACTTTTAATATAAGGACACTTACCTGACCAGGGTGCCCGTGATGTCAGCACCCCTAGCTGATTCGTCGATCGATTTTGGGTGCAGGCGCCGGTATCTTCACTAAGGGAAACAGGAAGTTTCCCTTAGTTGCAGCTTCACAGCCTGTTTCCTATTGCGCATGCGCTTTTTGAATGGTCCTGCTGTCTTCTGGGACCTGTGTGTCTCACAGAAGGCAGCGGGGGAAACCAGAAATTTTGTCAATCGTTGCAATCATTGTGCGGACATATTATACGAAAGTGGGAGCCAGTACCTGGTTTTGACAGGTATCCACTCCCCCTGCGAACAAGCGGGGAAACCCCCCCTTTTTTTTATTTATTTATTTTTTCCTTGTGTGTAGCTTCCTCTCCCTAGCATGTCATGGCTGGAAAGGTCCAAACCAGGCATTTAAGTCCCATCTCCCTTAAGGGCAGACTAGCTTTCCCGTTCGGTTCCTGCATAATTAGTGTTGCCAAGCAGCATGATAAAGAGCAAGGGGTAGGGTTAGATACTTTATGAAGGTTCTGGTTACTGGGCCTAGCTGCTCTAAAGTGTTATTTGGTTTTAGACTTCCTCACCATCTTGTTTAAAAACATTATCCTCGTAGAAAAAAAAAAATAGAAACAGATTATTGGTATCTCTATTTTGGTCTAATTTGGGTTACATTGATTTTGGGGGGTGTTTGAAGAGCGATGTATTACCATATAATAGAATGTATTGGGGGTGATGTATATACAAGGTGCCTGATTGGCCTGACAATTTCATATTTCTAGCATAGATGGGACAATGGGAAATAAATTGGTAGCTAGTGATAATAATATAGTACAACCTATACGTGATTTATAGCATACGTAACAGTGTATCAGACCCAAGTATAATAAGCACATAGAACAAATAGCGATGGACATATTCTAGTGAGATGCCACAATGTACATTCCCTGCTGTGGCCTTTTTTCCTTCATATTAAGCAGAACAAATCTTTGTTTTTGTCTGTACTGCCTCATTGGTTGAGCGCAGATTTTTATTTAATGACCCTTGAAGAGCACTTGTCTTCTGTGCATGAACTGGTTTTTGGCTCAGGGCTTACCACAAGCCAGGTAGCCAATTTGTCTAAAGCTGGCCACTTGCATTACAGTTTGTTCAATCTTCTTTAGATTTAGAAGAAGTAACGAGGGCTGCGTCGAATCCAGTTATACTATAACTAAATTTTTATTTTGGAGGGGAAACTGAAGGAGCAGGAGAAAACGCAGGGGTCTTGCAAATTGTGTCCCTGCTGGTACTAACTCGGGATCCCAGTTCTACAAGGCAAGAATGACAGAGATTGCACTGTCATTTACTGGTAACTTGCAACATCATGGTGGAATGTGATGGACTATGTTCTCTGCAAAGGTGACAGGTGCACTTGAACCAGAATAACTCCAATGATAAGAGAATAGCAAGGCAGGAAAATTTAGGGGCAATTTACAAAAGCAGGGGTTTGTTGGGTAACTTTGCGGTGCAAATACCCTATTTGCACTGATGAGAAATTTGCACATTGATGATATTTGCAGGCACCACCAGCTAATGTGCAACCAGATTTTGCATTCCAGTTGAACTGAGTGTAATTAGTCAGCACCTGGATTTTACAGCAGAAGAGGTCAAAGTGAACCTATGGCAGGAACTCGCCACCATTCACAGAAGTTGTGCAGTAAATAAACCCTGTAACTAAAAAATCATGTCCATGTCAACTGCATCCTTTCAGCTGTATACTTGATCCAATCGATGGTTGTTACTACTAGAGCAGACATTTCCAACTAAAATTTCAAGATTGACACTATATTGGGCTAATTGCACACTTCTCTCTGCTTTGTAAATCTCCCCTGTTCTCTTTACACATCTTACATTATACGTCATATGGTTGGAGGAAGCCAGTATTTTCCAAAAACTGTAGCGGAGGTTGGAGTGTCAGCTTCCCGGTCCTCGTTCATTTCATTCCAGCCTTTAATTTTGCACATGGGCACAGTGCCTCCTTATTTATTTATTTGTGTTTTAATTCTTTGTTTTTTTTATTGTGTTTTGTTGTACTTCTTTTTTTTTTTTCTTTCAATGTTTTATTGGTTTTTGCCAAAGAAAGGTTCCTAAGTGTACATGTGCAACAAGAATAGATGGAAGCGACTGATGGCCGTACAACACTAATCCTCAGACTGCGGCAGTGTGTTAGTTTGTAAGCATGGCTTTATTTCAATTCAAATTGTTATTCTGTAAATGGGGTATTTTTATTTTTTTTAAAGTGTCATTTCAGTCCAGTTTATCTTTTTGGATAAAGTGGGGAAGGATTAGAATGCCAGTCAGCTTTTCAGTGCTATCCAGGGCAGGCAACTTCTCTGTTGGAGAAGTTTTTCCTTCTTGTCCTGCTGAAAACCTGCAGCAGGGACACAATAGTAACGTATAAGGGGTTCTAATGCTTCCCCACTCTATTCAATAAGCTTTGCACTTAAATTCATGTAAGGGATTATATATTTTGCATATTTGCATTGGGCCACCTTGGCCCAATTTAAGCTTAAGTGATAGCTGATCGGCCTTTGTGGAAGCTGTAATTCACTGTAGAAGCCCAAGCTATTATGGTAATGGACAGGATCTTTCCAGTGCTGTGCCAAGGAGCTGCCCTTATGCATTGCTGCAAACGACTGTAGTTACTATGCAGAAGGACAGCTGATCACAGCTCAACAGACACCTTGAATACTTTGGTCATCACTGCATTATTATTATTATTATTATACAGGATTTATATAGCACCAATAGTAAGTATGCAAAATGTATCATCCCTGGATGTTGGCTTTAAGCTTTAAAGGTAAGCTGTCAAGAGGAATTAACGGACTGGCTTACTTGAAAATGCTAGTTGCCTGCCTATCTTCAGTCTTTTGAGTTGTTGACCTGGAACAGCATGCAATGAATCTAATCTGCACGCCAAATCTGTATACTTGTTCCATGTCAGTGGCTAAAAATGTTTTGAAACCAGTGGACAACACCACAGCTGTGTGGCAGTCAGTTTATGTAAGTTCACCTGTAACTTCCCTTACATGCCTTACAGTAGCTTCCTTCTGGTCAGCCATGTCATTACATCTACCATCAGGTAGGTATTTCTGTTGTCCTGGGATAGCATATAAAGTTGCTTTCTGGATACAGTAGACTCTAATTCAAGGAGTAAAGCTAACAGCCCGAATCCCAGGATAACAATAACGCCTCTACCCAAACATTTGCAGAAGTGCTTTTACAAATCTTTAGGCTAAGTCATCTGTAGTTAGGAATGCCCTTTTAAAGCAAACCTGTGCTTTGCCTATGTAGTGCATAGAAACAGGTTCACTTTATTGTCCCTTCCCTGGCAGCACGTACTCCTGTCTTCTTTTTTTTTTTTTTTTTTTTTCTTTCGCTTCCTACCGCTTTGTTCGGTAATCGGGAACCAAGAAATTACCTGGTTCTTCTGGGTATGGAGGAGTATGTGGCTCGGCTCTTGTGACTGCATTGGCGATTGACCAGAGCTGTCACATGGAGAAGAGTCCTCAGCCCTTTGTGTAAAATCTAACTTTTTTGACCCTGTCGGCAGAACAGAGCAGTAGGGAGTGAAGAAACGGCAAAGGTCACAGTGATCTAGTGGTTTGCACTTCTGCCTTGGGATCCTTGGTACGTTTACCAGGCAGATGTCTCTGTGGAGTTTACATGTTCTCCCTGTGCTTGCATGGGTGGTTTGGTTTCCTCCCACACTCCATAGACATGCTGGTAGGTTAATGGGACTAAGTGTGTATGTATGCATATGAACTTAAATTGTAAGCTCCATGAGGGCAGGGACTGATGTAAATGGACAGTATGTAAAGCGCTGCGTGAAACCGTTAGAGCTATAAAAAGGCCTTTAATAAACAGCTGGGGAAGGCACATTAAAGTGAACCTACTACTCTGTTTAAATTCTCTTTTAATGTACCTTTATTGCCTGCCAAATTTCACAGGTTCTTCATTTCTCATTTTTATTATGGGAAATAACTGGTCCATCCTACTGGCTCTAATTTATATTTACAAGTATAAATGTAAAGAGTTTCCAAGAAAAACATTTGGTGAAGGATATACAGATGAGTTGACAATTGCTGATCTCCTGAAACTACTAGTTGTTTGGCTGTCATGCTCATCTTCAGGCTTTAATGCTTTCCCGCACTGCTCACCCAGAACAAACATGTATATCAGAACTTTCTAATGTTTGCTGCTGGGTCAGTGACTATGAAAGTATTGGAGCCAGGTAATGGGAATGCCAGCCAGGCAATTGGCATCATTAGGAAATCGGCCATTAAATATATCTATATTTTTCACATAGCAGTGTTTTACAGTAGACAAATTTACCAGACTTTTGAGTCATAATACCCTATGTGAGGCTTTTGGAGCGCATATATAAATTTTGAACACAGTTTGGTGGCTCTAAAGTGAACGACTCAATCTACAATCCAGATCTCACGCTTTGGTGCCGAAACCCTCTGTTTGTATATCATCAAGGGATCTTTGGGCAGACTCACACACAGGTGTGCATGTGTACATATAGTGCCTATAAAAAGTATTCACCTCCTTGGAAGTTTTAATCTCCCGGGAATGGCCAGATGGGAGTCCAGATCTGAACCCAATAGAACAGGGGACTCCAAATTTTCTAAACAAAGGTCCAGTTTACTATCCTTCGGACCTTGAGGGGGCCGAACTGTGGCAGTAGAAAATGCCCTGGTGTCAATGGGAATACACAATGCCCCGTCATTTGTGGTAGAAATATTGCCCCATTTTTGGTATCAGGGGAAGGAATGGTGCCCCATGGTTGGTGCCAGTGGGAAGAATAGTGTTCTGATGTTGGTGGCAGTGGGAGCAATAGCGCCCCCTCATTGATATTTGTGGAAGGAGTTTTGCCCCATTGTTATCAGGGGAAGAAATGGGGGCACCATCGTTGTTGTCAGTGGGAAGAATAGTATGCTGCCATTGGTGTCAGTGGGAGTAATTGTGCCCAAAGGGGACAATTTGGAGACCACGGCAATAGAGAACTGTGGCTGGGCATAAAAAGTCTGTTCACTCCCAATCCTCATGCAGTCTGACTGATCTGTTCTGAAGAGGAATGGGGGACATTTCAGTGTCCAGATGTGCAAAGCTGATAAAGACCTATACACACACTGAAGACTGAAATTGCTGCCAAAAGTGCATCTACTAAATACTAACTTCAAGGGCCCGTTCACACTGTTGTCCTGTGGTAGCTCATGCTCGTTAGTGCATGTTATGCCATTCGCTAATGTGCATTGCATTAAAGCAATTCATTCAATTGAACACGCCAAAATACACCAAAAAATGCACATGCAGCATTTTCGGCCGCTCGCGACAACATGTGTTGCGTTTCCTTGTGCTGCAATACAAGGGTGGTGAGAAAACGCTGCAGTGCTGTGATTTCAGAAGGAATAGCACCACATCACTCCAAAGCTTGTAACACATGCTAATATGCATTGCCGTAATGCAGTGGTGTGAAAGGGAAACTCGGGGTCCCCATAGACGGCTAGATCGTGGGTGGTGCTATAAACACAACCCAGCTTGTAAAAGTAAATTTAAAAAATTGTCAGGTGGAAAATTATCAACCAATGATTGCATCCTATCAGTTACTTTTCAGGTATTCAGAGCAGCCATGGGTGTCACAAAAGCCTGAATAAAATATCTGTTTCCTCCATCCTTGTTAGCATGGCTAGGGAAGTCAATTGTTTTTTTTTTTTTTCTTTCATCCTGCGGGCTGACTGAGAGAATCAAGCCCGCAGGATTATAAATTAGCATTATGAATGCAAAATCTTTTTATTTTCTTTGCTGAAATCTGTTTTCACTGTGACATTATAGAGTATATTTCTGTCATCAGTTTTAAAAAAAACACAAAATTGACTTCAATGTGGTTCATGCTCTGTGATGATAAAACATGAACATTTCCGAAGGGGTGAATACATGTTATAGGTTTTATATATTTCAGTAGTAACACTGCAGCATATCTTTTTGCCTTTTTTTTTTTTTTTTTTAATACCATGCCCCTGGTGATAGCTGTCCAGATGAAGGGGTGATCCCTGCTTGTCCACCAATCCCATGACGCTGAAGCATTCTTGTGGACAGCCAAACCTACCTCTGTTACAAACCATTGTCAAAATATTAGTATACTGGCCTTTCCATTAAGGGTCTGTGCATTCTGAACTAGTTGGTTGGTGCCATCAGGTTGAATGACCCTTTAGCATCTTGGAGACTTTTACATTTTTGCAGCCAAGATTCCAGCTCTGCTCACCTACTGCAGCCTTTTGAAAAGGTTCACGCTCTCTGATCTATAAAACAATTTTTTTGAACACTACATGGATCACAGCAAAAGGACTGAGTCCAAGGCATTAGGGGTAGAGCTGGGAACATGGAGGGGTCATTCTTGTAGCCCCTGAGAGATATTATACGCTGCTGAGTTATTTGGGCCCTCAAGTCACCACTGCAAACTGAGGATTGGGAGAATAGTCCTCTATTGCCTACAGCAACGGCGAGTATCTGTTACCAAAAAAAGTGTCTTTATGTATTGTTATATTTATTGTCTAAATGATAATGGCAGTTCCTATGTAACTCAAGTGTCATTCCACTTTTTTTCTGTTCATCAATCAGATCTTGTAAGTCAGGGCCACAAAATAATAAAGTGTGTAAATAGTATTAAACTCCTTTTATTGTGTTCTGCTTTTGCAATTGAATTATGGCATAAAACAAAGAGGACAGCAATGTCGCCAAACTGTATTAGAATTTTATTGGTAGCATTGTCTGCTTGCAGTTGATAGTTCATTGTTCACATACATTCTTTGCTGGTTAATTAGGAATTCCATCATCACCTCATTAAAGAGCAAGAAAGTATTAAACACCATTTACTAAAGTACCTCCCTTCCCTGCCCTATGGTTTCACATTTGTCAAGGCTGAAAGGAAAGCCAGAGTTGTACTTTAAAGATTATGTTAACCCAACATTTCATATTCCTGATATGTGCCTGTTGTACCATGTACTTGTATGAAAATCTCCTGTTCTCTTTTTTTTTTGCTTCCTTTGTGTGAAAATACCTGCTGATCCTGCCAATCCCCCTGCTTTCCTATTAGTAACAAACCACACTAGCCAGGAGTCATTTTCTGGCTGTGCTGGGATCTCAGCATGCTTCCTCCTCTTCCATGCACAGCCATTCCCTAGGAAGTTCAGTGTACTTCTGTTTCTCCTCCCCAAGCCCTCTAAGCTCATTATGAAGCTCAGAACAGATATTGTGTGATCACTTAAAATGTTTTGCCTTTCATTTCTGTTTTACACTGAATAGGTTTTACAAGGCGAGGGTTCATATATACAGTACTTTAAAGGAGAAGTCAAACCAAAGCTTGTTTGGCTGGGCTTCTTCTATGGATCACAGGTGTGCAATTAATTTTGCACTCCTGTGACCCGTTTTCAGCAGAGAGTGGGTTGAAGTCTACTTTCTGCTGAGGTCACCAATGTCAGTCCAGACACTTTATCATCCCGACAATGGGAGTTTGGATCCACCAGGTGCCTGGATTGACACCCATCTCAGGCTCTCCGTGAGCTGCTGAGACGGCAGTTCTGCCCCTCCTCAGCTCAGAGTGAGGAGGGAGAAGAGCAGAGAGCTGTGACTGACAGTCTGCAGCTCACGAGCTCTGAAAACCAAGTGATCAGCAGTGTTCGATCGCTCAGTTCTTAGTGCAGATGCAGCATTCGACCGATGCTGCATCCACCCAGGTATGTATAAATGGGGAAAAAAAAAAAAATCTTCTCTTTTAAGTCCAGGCAACACTAATGAACCTATTCCAGAAGGCAATTCAAGGAATAGAGCAGTGTGTAAAGTGCCACAACCTGTAACCATCAATCATAGATCTGACTATAGTAAACTTGAATCTTGATGGCTGTCGACGGTCACTGCCCTTTGCATGTCATCTTCTTGGTTTGCACTTATTCTAATAGATCCATCAGCGGTTTCTGCCTTGGTGCAAAAAACAAGGTGGAATCGTTATGCGATGAAGTCATCGCACAATGGCTATTATGTCGTTTTTGAGAAGGGTTACATATTTTATTCTCCCAGTGCAGCAGAGGGGGGCCTAGCTGATTGGTTTCTGTGGGTAAAGCAAACAGCCTGAGATCATTTTTACCTGCAGCACCTATATAAATAGGACAAGGAATGACAATATGGAACTGTGTTACATGGCAGGCTTGATAACTAACCTTGAGGCTAAAAAGGCTTGAACAAATACAGTTTATATATATATATATATATATATATATATATATATATATATAGCTATTTTCTATGGGCTCGTACATTTATTAACGTCACATAATGCTCACTGGATTTAGCATGAGAAAAATGTAAAAGCCTATGTGCATACAGATTTAATTAGGGAATGCAATCAAATCCAAACTTTTGACTTAAAGTGTTTGTTAATCTAAAAAAAAAAAAATGTATCCTGTCCCTTTTTTAAAGCATGTTATACAGCACAGTGCTTGTGCTGTGTCATTTGGCCCCCTGTATCGCCTGAAACACCTGGCTGATCCTGCCAATTTCTACCCTACCCTCTGTAAACCGACCAAGGTATATCATTGCTGCTGAGCCCTTACTCTCCTCATGTCTCCTGTGTCCCCCTCCCCTCCCTATATGTCAGCTCGTACCAGGGCCACAACCTCCCCCCCCACCTGCTGCTGGAATAACATTTACGTTACCATACTATCCTCTGTCTCCCGTGTGTGTGTGATTTCTGAAAAAGAAAAAGCAGAATATACCTCATTTCAGAGCGCCACTCGGCTATCACGTGACTGGCCAGCTGGCTCTCTCCTCCCCCCCCCCCCCCTACTGGCTGATGTCAGTAGGGGAATCTTGGCCCCAACTGCTGCAGAGTTCAGACAGGGAAAGGAGAGAGCTGGCTGGTCATGTGATCATTGCTCTGAAATGAGGTATAATCTGCTTCTTTTTTTATTTAAATAACACACGGGGACACAGGATTAGGAGACAGAGGATAGTATGGTAATATCAGAGTGGCTTAACCACCAAAAAAATTAGGGCTTATTAATTAAAAAAAGAACTGACCTATATTGGATCACAACAGCTGGTTGGGTCCCTACATTATTCCTACTTAAAAAAAATAAAAAAGGCACAGTTATGTGACCTGGTTGGCAACCTGTTTAAAACTTAACCAAAAAGAAACTATCAATCTACACTCACTGGCCACTTTATTTGTTACACCTGTTTAATTGCTTGGTAACACACATTGCTTCCCTGCCAGCACCTTGTGTTTCCTTGGATCTCAACTAGGATCTCAACTTGCTTCTCTCTGCCCTGCCAAAACCACTCTTTGAGGTTCTCATGGATATCCCTCAGAAGATCTCAAGAAAAAAAGCCTTTTTTGTCACTTTCACATCGTCCAGCTGTGTTTTCGAACTGAAGGGGGACTTCCCTCATACTTTACAATAAGGGTGCATCGAAGGCCATCCTTTTTCTGTGTTCTCAACATTCCACCTCAATGAGGATTTTGTCAGCCCATCCTTTAGCCCTGCTCCTAACCATCCAAAGGAAATCTCACATTGCTTGGATATAGTCAGAGCCATTAGAGTATACCACAATGCATCTGCTCCAATCAGCAGATGGATCACTTACTTGTCCTGTGATTT
This sequence comes from Lithobates sylvaticus, assembly GCA_028564925.1. Taxonomy (NCBI): domain Eukaryota; kingdom Metazoa; phylum Chordata; class Amphibia; order Anura; family Ranidae; genus Lithobates; species Lithobates sylvaticus. Next base: position 100,301,125 of record CM053033.1, on the reverse strand, counting down.
ATGAAAAAGAAAAACCCCTCCCCTGTGTCATGTGACTCGTTAGTGTTACAAGGTCTCAGGTGTGTTAAATTTGGTGTTATCGCTTTCACTCTCTCATACTGCTCACTGGAAGTTCAAAATGGCACCTCATGGCAACTGTCTGAGGATCTGAAAAAAATTATTGTAGCTCTACATAAAGATGGCCTAGGTTATAAGATTGCCAAGACCCTGAAACGAAGCTGCAGCATGGTGGCCAAGACCATAGGGAGGTTTAACAGGACAGGTTCCTCTCAGAACAGGCCTCGCCGTGGTCGACCAAAGAAGTGCACAAGCTCAGCATCATATCCAGGGGTTGTCTTTGGGAAACAGACATATGAGTGCTGCCAGCATTGCTGCAGAGGTTGAAGAGGTGGGGGGTGGTTCAGCTTGTCAGTGCTCAGGCCAAAAGCTGTACACTGCATCAAATTGGTCTGCATGGCTGTCGTACCAGAAGGAAGCCTCTTCAAAAGCCGCATACACATGATCGGAATTCTGGCCAGAAAAAGACAGATGAGAGCTTTTCTTCGGAAAATGCGACCGTGTGTAGGCTCCATCGGAATTTTGCTGGCCGAATTTCCGACAGCAAAGAATTGAGAGCATGTTCTCAATTTTTCCGACGGAAAAGGTTTTGATAGGAAATTCCGATCATCTGTAGCAATTCTGACACGCAAAATTCCTACGCATGCTCGGAAGGATTGAATTTGGCTTGTTGTAGTGTTGTACGTCACCGCGTTTTTGACGGTCGGAATTTGGTGTGATAGTGTGTAGGCAAGACAGTTTGAGTGGAATTCTGTCTGAATTCCGTTGAGAAAACTGTCAGAGCTTTTTCCGACGAGAATTCCGATCGTGTGTACGTGGCATTAAGGTGATGCACAAGAAAGCCTGCAGTTTGAAGACCAGCAGACTAAGGACATGGATTACTGGAACCATGTCCTGTGGTCTGAGACCCATATAAACTTATTTGGTTCAGATGGGGGCAACCAGGTGAAGAGTACAAAGACAAGTGTGTCTTGCCTACAGTCAAGCATGGTGGTGGGAGTGTCATGGTCGGGTGCTGCATGAGTGCTGCCAGCACTGGGAAGCTACAGTTCATTGAGGGAACCATGAATGCCACCATGTACTGTGACATACTGAAGCAGAGCATGATCCCCCTCCCTTCGAGACTTGAACAGGGCAGTATTCCAACATGATAACGACCCCAAACACACCTCCAAGATGACCACTGTCTTGCTAAAGAAGCTGAGGGTAAAGGTGAAGGACTGGCCAAGCATGTCTCCAGACCTAAACCCTATTCAGCATCTGTTGGGCATCCTCAAACGGAAGGTGGAGGAGCGCAAGGTCTCTAACATCCACCAGCTTCATGATATCGTCATGGAGGAGTGGAAGAGAACTCCAGTGGCAACCTGTGAAGCTCTGGTAAACTCCATGCCCAGGACGGTTAAGGGGCAGTGATGGAAAAAAATGGAGGCCACACAAAATATTGACACTTTGGGCCCAATTGACATTTTCACTTATTAGGGGTGTACTCACTTTTGTTGCCAGCAGTTTAGACATTAATGGCTGTGTGTTGAGTTATTTTGAGGGGACAGCAAATTTACACTGTTATACAAGCTGTACGCTCACTACTTTACATTGTAGCAAGAATACAAGGATACCTCCTAAGAGATGGGATTTTTAAGGCAACAAATACTGATTTAGAAGCAAATATACAAATTTATTCATAATATCAATAAAATACATATACAACATGAATCAAACATGGAAAAAGTTGTTTTTTAAAAACACCAGACGTTGTAGATGATATAGATGGACATGGTGATACTTCCAACGCGTTTTAAAAGGCCAAAACTTTGCCACTCTTCATCAGGGAATTATATCACTGTCTATAAGGTATATCAAAGAAAACAACAAACATTTATTAGGGAAGGTCTTTAACAACATGTTTCCCCACACAGCAACCAACCAATTCAGGTTGCATGTAGGAGTCCACAAACCTCCCATAACAAACCCAAGAAAACATCATATATAAATACTTACCGTATTTATCGGCGTATAACACGCACCTTAACTTTAAGAGGGAAGTTTCAGGAAAAAAACTTTCCACAGACCCCTGAGCCCCCTGCATAACACACAGACCCACTGCATAACACACAGACCCACTGCATAACACACAGACCCCCTGCATGACACACTGTGCCCCCTGCATGACACACTGAGCCCACTGCATGACACACTGAGCCCACTGCATGACACACAGACCCACTGCATGACACACAGACCCACTGCATGACACACTGAGCCCCCTGCATGACACACTGAGCCCCCACATGGTACACTGAGCCCCCACATGGTACAATAAGCCCTCTGCATGACACACTGAGCCCCTTCATGGTACACAGGCCCCTTTCATTATAAAGCCCCCCTCCTCCTCTGCACTCCCAGGAGACCAGTCTCCTGGGATGGCATTGCTAGCATGCTCTGGATCGGAGCTATTGAATACCTGCATTGCCATCGCTGCCGGCCCCTTCTCGTGCGCCGCTCTTTTTGTGTCGTGTGGATCTTTTGAACTCCTCCATTGGCGCCGTGGACCCGGTCATGTGACATATCTGCTCAGAATCATTGACGGTCACATGACCGCTCCTCCAATCACAAGCTACACTCGAGGAAGAGGGCGGAGCGGGAGGAGGAGATCGGGCGGTCCGTCCGCCTCTCCTGGCCGTGAGACAGTGCTGCCAGGACAACTTCAGATAACGTTAATGCCGGCCGCCTCCCACACAACCTCCCCATGCCATTGTATGGCAATTCAAACCCCTCCACCAACGCTGCTCTCCTCCTCCAATCACAAGCTACACTCGAGGAAGGGGGCGGAGCGGGAGGAGGAGAGCGGCGTTTGTGGAGGGGTTTGAATTGCCATACGATGGCATGGGGGAGGTTGTGTGGGAGGCGGCCTGGCACTAACGTTATCTGAAGTTGTCCTGGCAGCGCTGTCTCACGGCCAGGAGAAGCAGACGGACCGCCCGATCCCCGCCCCCCCCCGGTGAAAAAAATCAGATATCGGCGTATAACACACAGGCACAGTTTACCCTCTGTTTTCAGGGTAAAAAAGTGCGTGTTATACGCCGATAAATACGGTACATCATTTGCATAATATATGTGGTAATTGCTTTCCCATAGGTATCGGTCCTTCACCTCAAGAAACGAGTAGGATCTATTTTAGGGGTTCTCAAAAACACTTCTACAGGACGGCTTGGAACGGAGATATTCAAAGTAGATGCTGGGGTCTCAAAGATATCTTAGACACTAAACACAAAACAGTAGCGTTCAAAAGGGGAAGCGAAAAGGGACCAGGTATAAGGAGGAAAAAACCTTCAATATGTGACTTACCCCAGAGCCTTAAATGAAGCCTCAAAAATAATAATCCGTTAGGCCATCGGGAAATAAGGAGAAGACCCTCCTGATTCAGACCAGATACCTCATTGATTTGGAAATTGCCTCCTACAGCGTGTTGCTGAGGAGGGGGAAAGATGCCAGACACCGTCCTTGGCGTCTACTTATATGCAGACCCGGGTTCTGTCCCGCCCCTATTGCGTCATTACGATGACGCGCCGCGTCATCGAAAATCGTCGCACCCTTGGATGTCTTTGAGCGGCCTGTTGCTACAGAAACCAGGGTAAACAGGAAAAACGCCACCCCAGACCTAAACCCTATTGAGCATCTTTTGGGCATCCTCAAATGGAAGGTGGAGGAGCACAAGGTCTCTAACATCCACCAGCTTCATGATATCATCATGGAGGAGTGGAAGAGGACTCCAGTGGCAACCTGTGAAGCTCTGGTAAACTCCATAAGAGATGCAGGTTATGGGACAAATGGCGCTACCTATAAAGGCTACATACAGTGAGCCTAAAGGAGTTAAAAAGTAAATTGTGTGCACCTAAATTATTCACCACCGTGTTTACCCTTCCAAGGCAGTAAGTGGTGGGCTATGAGGTGAGTGGGGGATTGGCACCCCTAACTACCCGATATGTGTAAGCAAAAGGATGATGAACATGAAAAGGTCAATTATAAAGGAAAATAAATTACTAAATTAATAAGGCGTGGGGAGAAGAGAGGTAGCAGCTGCCCAGCTAGCATATAACCTCTATTCATCCAAATAACAACCATAGATTTAAGTTAGCATAGGTTCATAATGAGAGTGGCCAATACCACTATTAAGCATTGGTGTTTAAGTTGTGCAAGAAACAAATATGACAGTGCTAGCCCAAAAGGGCTTAATTGAATATATATGACAGTGACAAGTATAAATTATATATATATAACAATCCCAATTGTTAGGTAAAACACCAAAAAATAATAATTGTGCAAAAAACAGATATAACTGTGCTAGCCCATAAAGGGCTTGTGGATATATATGGCAGTCCCAGTGACAAGTATGCAAATTATATATATGTGACAATCCCAATGTCCGGTAGAAAATACAAAAAATATAAAAACTAGATAAAAATAAAATAGATGTAGCTCAAATAACGTCCCCAATGTAAAAAAGTATATATATATAATGGATAAGTTCGGTTCCAAAGGGAGGAGAACCCACGAAGAAACAGCAGACTTTGTGGCAATATTTCTCGCCTTTGAAAACGTCTGATGACGAAACGCGTAAGGCGTGCTGACGTCATTTCCGGTGCGGGACTTAGAGGCTTGGTACGCTGGTGGAGCGCAAACCAGCCCTAAACCCCTCCGTTTTTTGTCTGTATACCTGCATTGTGTATGGTGGAACTAGGAGTATCCTGCGAGATACCCTGGGTTTCCTTATAACTTGTTTTTAGTATATATTTTTTTAATTTTTAATAAACAACTAGCCACCTGGTATCACACATGGGTTTCCCCCTTTGCTTTTTTCCGTGAGGCACCTTCCATTTACCATCTGGAAATTGCTGGGGGCATCCCTCCCCCCTCACACTTGAGCGTCTGGTTGGACCCATTGCTGCGAGTTTCTGGATTGGACCCGCTGTATCCTGAGACCAGAGGAGCACTTGACAACTATATCTGAAAGCTGTTCACCCCTGCAGGGGTACCCAAGTCTGGTGAGTGAGGGAGCCATAGGGGGCAGCACACAGTCACCTATTACTGCCTGAAGCACAAAAAGTCACCGTTTGAAATATTGCCACAAAGTCTGCTGTTTCTTCGCGGGTTCTCCTCCCTTTGGAACCGAACTTATCCATTATATATATATATATATTTTTCTACATTGGGGACGTTATTTGAGCTACATTTATTTGATTTTTATCTACTTTTTATATTTTTGGTATTTTCTACCTGACACTGGGATTGTTACATATATATAATTTGCATACTTGTCACTGGGACTGCCATATATATCCACAAGCCCTTTATGGGCTAGCACGGTTATATCTGTTTTTTGCACAATTATTATTTTTTGGTGTTTTACCTAACAATTGGGATTGTTATATATATATAATTTATACTTGGCACTGTCATATATATTCAATTAAGCCCTTTTGGGCTAGCACTGTCATATTTGTTTCTTGCACAACTTAAACACCAATGCTTAATAGTGGTATTGGCCACTCTCATTATGCACCTATGCTAACTTAAATCTATGGTTGTTATTTGGATGAATAGAGGTTATATGCTAGCTGGGCAGCTGCTACCTCTCTTCTCCCCACGTCTTATTAATTTAGTAATTTATTTTCCTTTATAATTGACCTTTTCATGTTCATCATCCTTTTGCTTACACATATCGGGTAGTTAGCATTGTGTATGGTGGAACTAGGAGTATCCTGCGAGATACCCTGGGTTTCCTTATAACTTGTTTTTAGTATATATTTTTTTAATTTTTAATAAACAACTAGCCACCTGGTATCACACATGGGTTTCCCCCTTTGCTTTTTTCCGTGAGGCACCTTCCATTTACCATCTGGAAATTGCTGGGGGCATCCCTCCCCCCTCACACTTGAGCGTCTGGTTGGACCCATTGCTGCGAGTTTCTGGATTGGACCCGCTGTATCCTGAGACCAGAGGAGCACTTGACAACTATATCTGAAAGCTGTTCACCCCTGCAGGGGTACCCAAGTCTGGTGAGTGAGGGAGCCATAGGGGGCAGCACACAGTCACCTATTACTGCCTGAAGCACAAAAAGTCACCGTTTGAAATATTGCCACAAAGTCTGCTGTTTCTTCGCGGGTTCTCCTCCCTTTGGAACCGAACTTATCCATTATATATATATATATATTTTTCTACATTGGGGACGTTATTTGAGCTACATTTATTTGATTTTTATCTACTTTTTATATTTTTGGTATTTTCTACCTGACACTGGGATTGTTACATATATATAATTTGCATACTTGTCACTGGGACTGCCATATATATCCACAAGCCCTTTATGGGCTAGCACGGTTATATCTGTTTTTTGCACAATTATTATTTTTTGGTGTTTTACCTAACAATTGGGATTGTTATATATATATAATTTATACTTGGCACTGTCATATATATTCAATTAAGCCCTTTTGGGCTAGCACTGTCATATTTGTTTCTTGCACAACTTAAACACCAATGCTTAATAGTGGTATTGGCCACTCTCATTATGCACCTATGCTAACTTAAATCTATGGTTGTTATTTGGATGAATAGAGGTTATATGCTAGCTGGGCAGCTGCTACCTCTCTTCTCCCCACGTCTTATTAATTTAGTAATTTATTTTCCTTTATAATTGACCTTTTCATGTTCATCATCCTTTTGCTTACACATATCGGGTAGTTAGGGGTGCCAATCCCCCACTCACCTCATAGCCCACCACTTACTGCCTTGGAAGGGTAAACACGGTGGTGAATATTTTAGGTGCACACAATTTACTTTTTAACTCCTTCAGGCTCACTGTACGTAGCCTTTATAGGTAGCGCCATTTGTCCCATACCCTGCATCTCTTATTCAAAAATTGCCTTCTAGGGGGTTAATTTTTTTCGGACAGGCTGCACACCTATTGCTCATTCCTAAGCGCGGAGGCCTTCCCTGTTTTTATCTGGTAAACTCCATGCCCAGGACAGTTAAGGCAGTGCCGGAAAAAATGGTGGACACACAAAATATTGACACTTTGGGCCCAATTGACATTTTCACTTATTAGGGGTGTACTCACTTTTGTTGCCAGCAGTTTAGACATTAATGGCTGTGTGTTGAGTTATTTTGAGGGGACAGCAAATTTATACTGTTATACAAGCTGTACACTCACTACTTTTTCAGTGTTGTCACATGAAAAGATATAATAAAGTATTTACAAAAATGCGAGGGGTGTACTCACTTTTGTGAGATACTGTATATGAACTGGTTTAAAAATATAAATATGCCTGGAAAAACATCTTAAAGATCTTGTATAGCTTTTAGCAAAGTATTTTTTATTAAATTCCCTCTATACTTCCAAACCCTTCCCTTCATTTCTACCACACACCCTTTTCCATCTCCTCCCTTCATCCCCTTCTTAAATCCACCCCTCCATCTCTCAATCCTTCACATCTTCTCCCTCCTCCTTCCATTTTATCCCCTTCCTCAATCCCTGCCTATCCCCTTCCTTTTTCTCTCACTTTCCTTCCCCTCCCTTCATTCTTTTCAACACCCCTACATTCACCCCCACATCAATCTCAACCCTCCTTTCCATCCCCTGCATCCATACCTTCCCTTCATTTCCTCTGTCTATCACCTCTATTCCTCTATCCATTTCCGCCATGCCCTTCTTCATCTCATCACTCTCTTCCATTCCCTCCCTTCTCCGTCCACTCCTTCCATTCTATTCCCTTCCTCTATCCCATCCCATTCCTTCTTCCATCTATCCTTTCCCTACATTCTATTCCAACCCACCATGCCCTCCTTCCATTGCTTGTCTTTTTATAAATATTGTATGTGAGAATCCACAGGCGCATTTTCAGATGAAGGGCCAGACACAACACAGGCTATCAGTGGAGCAGCACATAGGTGGAATGCATTAGAAGCCTGAGGTCATAAGTGGCAGCCTCGCAGGTCACTATTGCTAGTTTAGGCTGGATCCTGTTTCCAACAATGTTTCTTTTCCCCACACGTGGTGTAACTGATGATAAATGCAGGAACTGTTTACCATCTGGACGGGAGTGGAAATGAACTGATTTAGAACTGCCAAGTATATGACTGCATACTTCTTTCAGCTACTTAGGGTTCAGGTTAAATAAATGCTTCTAAAGTAAGACGAGTCATTTTTCCCATATGGTTTTTCACTTCAGCAGTTTGATCTCAACTGCTATTGCATTGCAGAGCTTTTGCCACTTTTATTTGTTAATTTTTTTGGTAAACCTGACTACAGATGTGAAGGGCCGGAATTTTTTTTTTTTTTTTCCGGAAGGCTTTTTTGTTTTTTTTCCCAAAAATTGGAAAAATTGAAAAAAGAAAAAGAAATTGGAATATTTTATTTTAACATGATGAATAAAATATTTTAAGACAGGGTGTTCAAATATTTTCCAAATCATTTCTAAAAAAATGTATGACATCAGATTATTCTAATTTCTGAGGACAAGCAAGTCCTAGGTAACAAACTGAACCCTCCAATGCAAGAACAGTATGCATTTCTTCCTTTGGGAGGTGCTGTGCTGCTATTGTAACAAGAAAAAGGTTTCAGTTTTGCTTTTGCATGTTAGTGGGTGTGTTTGGTTTGTTCTGTCCTCTTCACTAGGCCTCAAAAGCATTGTAAGAAAATACAGAGCAACAAAAGGACCTGAAAGTATATACTTAATTAAAAAAGCTAAGAGTTTACATTTATCCGATTTCTGAATCCCGAAAACTGAATCATTTAGCTACATTAGTTTATCTTTATAAACTTTTGTGTAAATAATAATTGAATTACCAGTAATCTGGTTCTTCCCTCACTCCCACACACAACCATAGATTAGTGTCTTCTGGCAAAGTAGTAATTTTTTCTTGTTTTTATTTCCTACTCTCCTCAGAAAAATGGTGAAACCAACATCTAGCATATGGAGGAATTTTCACATTACAAGTTCTTCTGAAAAGAAAAATGTGATTTTCAAATATTGTCAGATGAAATATGCATTTCCAAATGCTACCAGGATGACAAAACACATTCTTGTATGTAACAAGTGTTCTGTAGATATCGAAGTGATGAGGACAATAATGATGACAATGCACAAAGTTTTTCTCAACTTTCTCATAACAGAATGACTTTCAATCTTAAAAAGACAAAAAAGTGCTAATGTAGCATTTTTTTTTTAATTTTTCCAAAAATTTCCGTTTTATTTTTCCCCCCAAAAAAACTGAGCTTCAATATTTCCGGCAATTTTACATCTCTAAACCTGACCCACAAAGTTATGTTAATATGGATAAACTTTTATGAGACTAAGCAAACATTTTCTCATATACAAAGTGTTTACATCTTTTATCAGTGATATCTTTAAAAATGTGCTCCTTCCCTCCTCCTGCTACCTGTGCTGCCTAACCTATGCAAAAAAGATCTGTATACCTACAGTACCCATGTGAATGTTATATATTTTTATAAAATTGGCAGGACAATATGAACACCCCCAAAATGACCTCTTTTTGGAAAGTAGACACCCCAAGGTGATCTAAGTATATTCATTTTTGGAAATCAGAAAAAATGCTGCTGTTGTGGGGTTAAAGCAGGAAGTGGAAAGGTTAATGTAAACATCATATACAGTGGGAGGATGGAGATGGGATTCCTGTGCAAAATAGTGGAGGTAAAGACATTAATGTAATATCAGTCACTAAAGCAGGGGTCTCAAACTGGTGGCCCTACAGCTGTTGCAAACCTACAAGTCCCATCATGCCTCTGCCTGTGGAAGTCATGCTTGTAACTGTCAGTCTTGCAATGCCTCATGGGACTTGTAGTTTCACAACAGCTGGAGGGCCGCCAGTTTGATACCCCTGCACTAAAGAGACAGGAAAGTGATGAGATGTACACGATGGGGTGAAAGGATTTAAAAATCTTTCATTCATTGTAATATTCACTGATTGTCCTTTCTCCATTGAAAGAGGAAGCGGAGGGCTCTCAAATGTAGACAGTATTACTGTTTACCTTTGTGATCAATATGATTGGTCTTCACAGAGATCACAAGATATGGAATCACTCTGGTTGTGTATTTTGAATATGACCTACACTGTCTAATGAACGATCATAGACTTTGGACACGAGCACACAACGCAAACGCAGCAATGTTTTAAAATTGTGCTCCAAAACACCATAACCATCACTTTGCCATATTAAAATGTACAGCCAGGGGCGGACCTACAAGGGTCGCAATTGCAGTCCCTTGAACGCCTGGATAGGAGGGGAGGCAGCATGTAGAGGAACTGCTTCCCTCCATCCTACAGCTGCTGAATGCCTGCGTCTCCTACTCTCACTCCCATAGGCATTCAGCAGCTGCAGAAGGGAGAGGATTGGTTCCTCTATATGTCACTGCCCCTCCTATCCAGCTTCTTAAGGCTCCCCTCGGGCCCCCTCGTCACCCACAGCTCTGACAGGTTCCCCTCTCCCACTGGCTGCTGCAAGGAATGCTGTCAGGATGGAGAGTGGGGAAGCGGCCAGTAAATGTGTAATACCCCCGTTGAAGTCCCTTAGGAAGAAACACATCGGTTACTGCTAGCCAGCTCTGCACATTACACCTATCTTATTTTCTTTGTGATCACATCAGTTTTATTGTACACATCATCATGATGTCAGTACTATTTTTTAAATAAACCCATACATTTTTGATCTATGCCATGTGGAAGCTTTTCTCTTTTATATGATTCCATATCCTAACATCTATTGGATGAGAGTTCGGGGGGTTCAAGTTGGATTTCCAGAAACCGTGGTTCGAGATCCTGTTCCCATTCCCTGCCTCTTTGACTCAACTCCGCTGGCGAGTGGGTCCACATCTTTTGGTAAGAGTACCTACCCTTCCCTTGGGTGATGGATGAACAGTCCTGGGTGTTTCTTCTCCAGATGATTGTCCACCATCGATTCCGTCACATAGCCTCTGATCCTACTCCATCACACTCATATAGTGTGTTGTGAGTTTACTTCAATACGGATGTTGGTGGACTTGTGTTCATGATTGCACCTTGTTTTTTGTTTCCCAGTTCCTTGTGGTCAACATATTTGATAGCACTTATGCACTTTAATTTTCTTATACTTATTTATTGTGCTGATGTTTAACTCACTAACTCACCTATTGTTGATACACATTACAAAAATAAATGTAATAAAATAAACAAAAATAAAAAACTACTGACACCGGTGGCGGAATTACCAGGGTCGCATGTGCAGGGCAAGCAACAGGTTCACTTTAAAGCCAGCTTCCAGAATTGGATTTTTATTTATCTTTTTTTACTCCCCATCTGCTCTGTTAACTTGGGAGTGCAGACAAGAAGCTATGACACAGTGCTGAGAACTCACTTACTGTGACATCACTGGGAGCTTGAGCGAACAATCACTAAACATTCAACACTCATTTTCTTTTGGTCTAAATCAAGAATTTATCGAATAAAAATCCTGCACTGTCAAGTGGGACATGGCAGTGAGTCACATGTTTCTCCATACATGAAAGTACCAGGCATGTTGCTGTACTTCCCTAGGAAAAAGTGAGTGGCATGCCTTGTATATTGGGTTGCACCGATACGGCTTTTTTTAAGACCGAGTACAGGTGGTCCTCCTAGTTAAAAACATCTGACTTACAAACGACTCCTACTTACAAACGAGGGAGACAACAGGAAGTGAGAGGAAATCTACTACTAGGAAGGGAAATTCACTCCTGTAAGAATTATGGGAAAAATGTGTCTCCACTGAAGCCTTCTCACCAAGCCTTGTTTCCACAACAACCCAACATTTTCAAAATCCAATTGTCATTGGGACAGAAAATGAGGTAAAATCTCATGAACAGGGACACAGACAGCAAAACAAACGTTACAGGGGTGTGTTAACCCTTCCCTATGTTATCCAAAAAGCTTAAAAATTGTTTTTTGGGCTGGAGCTACACTTAAAAAAATGTACCTGTTACGAATTACAAACAGATTCAACTTAAGAACAAATCTACAGTCCCTAGCTTGTTTGTAACCTGGGGACCGCAGGTACAAGCACCAATACTTTTTTTCCAAGTACTCGCCGATCCCGATTACCGCTACTTTTTTATAATGTCATGTGCAGTGATGTAAGTAACTGAGTTAAAATAAACTGAGTTACGTAACGCAGTTACTTTAGAGGGTAACGAGTAATCTAACTGATTACTTTTCCCCTCATGGTAACTCAGTTCCCATTACTTTGGCTTAGTTACCCCAATTACATCTACCGCCACTAGATGGCAGTAGTGTAATTCCGGTGTCCTGCCGAAAAAGTTCCCCCGCCGGATAAGGACCCCCTGTACTGCGCAGGCGCATCGCTTGCGCAGTACAAAGGACTACGGAGCTTCCGAAAATTGCTGAACCTAAACAGCTCTGAGTGAACTCATGTAATTGTACGAGGCGATGCCGCACGCTCCCGATGCTCGTGCTACTCTGCAAGGGGCGTCTACCGTGTAACTAAGGGGCGGGGTCTAGTATTACTGTAACCAAGGGGCGCATTTATTATTATTGTTATATATCGAGCTCTGCCCATTAATTTAACATTCTCCCTCTTCTGTAGCCATCCGCCCCTTACACGATATAACAACAATAGACCCGCCCCTTGCTTACACGCTATAACAGATCTGCCCCTTGGTTAGAGTAATAATAGAGCAGCCCCTTGGTTACACGATATATAACAATAATAATAAATGCGCCCCTTGCTTACAGTAATACTAGACCTGCCCCTTAGTTACACATATAGAATATTAAAAAAAAAAAGTCACAGTTACTTTGCTGAGTAACTAATTACTTTTCCAATGTAGTAACTGAGTTACTAACGCAATTACTTTTTGGGAGAAGTAATTTGTAACTTAACTAATTACTTTTTTAAAGTAAGATGACCAACACTGGTCATGTGACAGTGGCACTAATATGCAGCACTGATGACGCGTGGACTGTGTCAGCAGTTTTTTTTTTTACAATTTTATTTTTTACAATGCTTTTTTTTTTTTATTATTATTTTTTTAGCCCTGTTGGGGGTTGGCTTTGGTGAGATATCAGGGGTCTTAACAGACCCCTGACATCTACCTTTTGAGACAGGGAAAGAGACTGAGGACACGGATTCCCCAGTCCCTTACTCTCTAGCCTCAGCTGCACTAAAGATGAATGGAGAGGAGACAGAGGCTCCTCTCTATTCATAAACGAAAGAATCGTAAACACAGTTTACGATGCTCAGTGACAGTTATAAATGGACAGTGAATTCGGAAAATTACATTTACCGGCTCCTTCCTCCACTTTCCATCCTGACGGATGGAGGAGCACAGAGGGGGATCGGAGCATGGACGGAGACTGGAGGAGGATATGAGGGACAGTCAGGACGATCGGTGCAGCGGTGGGGGGGGGGCACCAATCACTGATCTCCCTGAAAGCTGCGCGGGGGGGAGGATAAGCGTCTGTCAGCTGCTGTATACAGGGAGATCAGTAATTGCGCCGCACCGATCGTTCCTGACTGTCCAGGTATCGGATTAAGCATCGGAGCATTACAAGTACTCGGGCAAATACCCAGCATCGGCACAGATACTAGTATCGGTGCAACCCTACTTGTATATACTTTTTTTTTTGCTGTTTGTTGCTCTATTTTAGTGGTTGTTGAACTTTCTGGCTAATGTGCTGAGATTCAAAATCTATTGAATTCCTTTTTTTTATTCATCTTTCACCTCCAAACATTTTTCAAACTCTGAAATCATGAAGCTTTTAGTGTATCAAACTTTAATTTAGCTCTATGCCAAAGATGTCCCATCCAAGAAGCATCCTATATGTTGTCTATGCAAGCCTGAAACAAAAAATTGTATTTAAAGCCAAATTTTCTTTCAGTTTTGAAGAAAGAAAGGAAGGGCTAGAATCTTCATCGGATATTTATTTCTGTCTTTGTCCTCGCTCAGGATTCACCATTTCTGTATGTCATATTGACCATTGGCATTGGGGCAGAAAGTGATGAGAAACACAAAATATTACAGTTTTCACCAAAACAGGAGGTGAGGAGAAATCTTCTAATGGCAAATGCTTAAGTGACGGCTAATAGGGAATTACCCCTTACTTGGGAAATGGCAAGAGCAATGTTAGCATTCAAAATATACAGTGTTTATTATATATCGTACTATGGAGAACACTATCTACCAGTTAAAATAAGACCTTTGCACCAGTTCTCTGATGCCACAATCAAAGGAAGGGAATGATGATCTACCTCATGGAAGCAGCTTCTATCCCCTGACATCCCAGGGCTACATACCTCAGATTGGGAACATAGTTCTATTATTTCAACAGCCCTTTATATAAAAATTGTTAAAGATGAATTGCAGGTATGGATATTTCATATACGTATAGGTACAGTATATTGGTCCAGCTTGGACTAGCTATGCATATACCAAACCTGGCTGATGCTGCTGGAAGCTGGAAATCTCTGAAGTAGACACCGCTACTTGAGTAAACTCCACTTGCTTTCGGTCACATGCTAAGCAGCTGCCCTGCTGCATTCTGAACATAAAAGGTCGGCTGCTTGGCCATCTATGAGCAGGCAGATGGAAACGAACATGAATCCATTTACCTCCGAGTCCCACTAGGCATAGGACAAAGATTGGAAAAGGTCTGTTACCTTTTCTGTTTTTCTGGTCCTAAACATGACGGAATGGAGGTAGCCTGATGGAAACGGACAAGTCCTTTTTCATCCGGGCACCTATAGATCCAACATGGGTTGAGAGTCCAGAACAAAACTGAAAAAAGTGACATCTGCCCCATTCCTTTTTAATTCAGCAGGGAATTTATACATGGATCCCCTCTGCTGTTTGGATTAGATGGTACCTGTTTGAAAGCGGCCTTCGTAATTTTGGCTGTCTGTCCAATATTCAAGGATTATAAATATTGTCATCTGCACCTTGAACAAAGTGCCAGTACAGTCTAAACCCCTGGTGCAGATTTTGTATGGCCCTTGGCCCCCTTCAGACACTAATCTGTTTTTCCCTATTGCCCTGTTATAAAAGTGAATTCTAGCAGTCTCAGGTAACATGCCTCCAGTCAATGACTGTTTCATGATCCCAGTCT
Organism: Lithobates sylvaticus; assembly: GCA_028564925.1. Taxonomy (NCBI): domain Eukaryota; kingdom Metazoa; phylum Chordata; class Amphibia; order Anura; family Ranidae; genus Lithobates; species Lithobates sylvaticus. The sequence continues at coordinate 100,285,918 of CM053033.1, read as the reverse complement.
ATAACAACCCCAGCAGCCTGTTCAGTCTCTGACCATCCTTTGTATCATTTCCACAGTTTCTGACAATCTTTTTATATCATTTATGCAGTCTGACCATCTCCACGTCCACTTCTCTGGCCATCTCCTGTGTCTTGTCCACAAGGTAGGACTGTTCCCGTGGTAGGGGTAGTTGCAGAGAGGGTGTGGTAGAAAGACACTCAGGGGGAAACTTACTAAAACTGGAGCACTCAGAATCTGGTGCAGCTGTGCATGGTAGCCAATGAGCTTCTAACTTCAACTTGTTCAATTAAGCTTTGACAATGAAAGCTGATTGTTTTCATTGCAGAGCTCCACCACATTTTGCCTTGTCCGGTTTTAGTAAATCAACCTCATATTGTGTAAGCGGCTGCTGTTGGGTTGGTTTGCTACAGGGTCAGGGACACAGGAAGACTGAGTAGCGAACATCTCATGCTTTGTGGGAATGCCACCATTGAGCCTGTTGTTGCCGCTTGATCGTGGGTGTGGATGTCCCTGCAGCTGACACCACTGAGCCCCCGGACAGAGAGCAGGAAGCATTTTTCTTCTATCTTGACAAGTGCTCCAGTCCCTGCTGCAGAGAAACACCCCCATAACAGGATATTACCACCGCTTTACTGTAGGAATGGTGTTATTTAGATGGTGAGCTGTATTGGATTTCTGCCAGACATATAGTTTTGGTGTTGAGTCCAAATAATTACATTTTAGTCTCATGTGACCACCTTAAGACACACCTTGAAGATTCTGACGCCACATGGAAAAAGGTGTTATGGTCAGATGAGACTAAAATTTCTTCAACACCAAACAATATGTCTGGCGGAAAGCCAATACAGCTCACCATCCAAATAACACCATTCCTACAGTAAAACATGGAGGTGGTAATATCCTTAAGGTTTACCTTCCAACATGACAACGGCCCAAAGCACACAGCAAAAATTACCACAGATTGGTTGAATGACATGTTGGTGTAATATCTTTCACTTTGATGTTTTAAGTCATATTGTGCCCTCCTGACCCCCTGTGCTCTGACCTGCTGACTTTTATACTTTGCCATGGTTCCCCCATGCTCTGCTGCCCCCTGTGTACTGTGCTTGCTTGACAACCCATGCTCTGCCCTGATGCCCCCTGTGCACTGTTTATATCTAAGCTGGGGGTGGGGCTTGAGTGTGGGCATGGACACAGGGGGCCCCATGATCTCCTGTTGCCTGGGGGCCCCATGAGTTGTCAGTCCGCCCCTGGCTATAAGTCACTGTTCTTGAAAAGGTTGGAATGGTCTCTTGACGGGTTGTGTATGTCATTGATCCATATACGTCTTGATTCCAGACCATGGGATTCAATTTCCCTGACCAGCAGAAATTACTGTTACTAATTTTAAGCTTTTTTTTTTCGGAAGTCAACCTCCCAGCTGGCCTGAAACACATCTCTCAAACCCCAAGCCAGACCGCACCATATGTTTCCAAGCTTAAAATGTACAAGAATGGCATAGCTGGTGGTGCTAGCAGACGTTACATCATAACCCTTGTGCTAAAAGAGTTGACTGTTTGGTTGGGGTCTGGTGTACAAACAGTTAACAAGCTGGCCTATATTGATTTACTGAAACTGACAAAGTTTGATAAATTAGACGGGGTCTCAGTTTGTCTAACCCTTCACCATGTCAGGTCGTATTTATTTAAACCTCTATAGAGAAGAGAGCTCGTAGCAGCCAGACATTCAAATTCAGGCCCACACCGTGACATGACAGATACACAATGGAAATTTTCATTTAATTGCTATAAAATAATTAAAAGTCATGTCAGCAGATTTGGTTAAAAAAAAAATGTCCATCAGAGACCATTTCTCCAACCATATGTGAAAAATCAAGCATTTTACAGTACATCTTGCATTGTTTTTCCTTTCCATAAACAATTTGATATTCACTTGAATGATGATTAACTTGTTGATTAACCGCTTGCCACCCACCGGCCGTCATATGATGGCCAGGTGGTGCGGCTCTTGTTCTGGGCGGGCGTCATATGACCTCCTTCCATTTAAACAGCGAATGTGCGCGATTGTGTGCGCTCAGCCCTGTACCTTCGGTGGCGGCGTGTCACAGAAACACCGCTCGCCACCAAGGGGGGTGAACAGCCATTGGGCATGGCTATTTACCACGTGATTGGCCGTGAGGAAGTCATGGCAAATCACAAATGGTACTGCCCCACTTTGCACGGCGCATGCTCGCAAAGCTCGTTTTGCAATGGCAGCGTGTTCCCGGGAACACTGCTCGTCACCAAAGCTGGTAAACAGCCATTGGCCAGCATCTGTTTACCACGTGATCGTCTGCGATCCCTTCACAGCCGATCACTAAATGTAAATATAGAGCGGTAACGAGATGTTACCGGGTTCTCCTTCTCACACGTGATCAGTGTGCGGTAACGTCTCGTTACCGCTTACAGTGTACACCAACCACACTGATTTCCCCCCCAATAAAGAGGACCTGTCACCAGCCATCAAAGTACCTGTCACCAGCTATCAAAGTAACCGAGTACCTGTCACAGTCAATATGAGCACCAGAATACCTGAGTACCTGTCACAGTCCATATGAGTACCTGTCACAGTCCATCTGAGTACCCGAGTACCTGTCACAGTTCATCTGAGTACCCGAGTACCTGTCACAGTTCATCTGAGTACCTGAGTACCTGTCATAGTCCATCTGAGTACCTGTCACAGTCCATCTGAGTACCCGAGTACCTGTCACAGTTCATCTGAGTACATGAGTACCTGTCACAGTCCATATGAGTACCCGAGTACCTGTCACAGTTCATCTGAGTACATGAGTACCTGTCACAGTCCATATGAGTACCCGAGTACCTGTCACAGTTCATCTGAGTACCCGAGTACCTGTCACAGTCCATCTGAGTACCCGAGTACCTGTCACAGTCCATCTGAGTACCCGAGTACCTGTCACAGTTCATCTGAGTATCCGAGTACCTGTCACAGTTCATCTGAGTACCTGTCATAGTCCATCTGAGTACCTGTCACAGTCCATCTGAGTACCCGAGTACCTGTCACAGTTCATCTGAGTACCCGAGTACCTGTCACAGTTCATTTGAGTACCCGAGTACCTGTCACAGTCCATCTGAGTACCTGTCACAGTTCATATGAGTGAAAAAAAAGTTCCGTTCCCCAGACGATGTCATTGGATTTGACGAAACGTGCGTCAGGAGGAGTTTGACGTGCTGACGTCTCCACGTACCTGGTCTCTTGGACGGGTGTCCAAACACATCCGGCCGGCTATTTTTTAGCTCTGTTGAAACTTCGTATTTGTAAGTGCAATACTTTTATTTCCTATTAAACATCCCTACATTATTATGCCATGGTGAGCTTTTCTTTTTTGGGTCTTCCGTGACTGCCCCTGGGGTTCTCGTTTGTGCTCCGGAGAGCCGGCTGAAATCTTCCATAGGTGGAGTGTGGGTCTCTGTGATTTTCTGGCAGTCCTTATCGTATTTCATAAAGAGGAGTCTAGAACAGGAGGCACTCGGTATACCTTCCAAATCAAAGGCCCCGGGTTTAGGTCAAAAGCCCCAAAGGCTTGCTAGCTGGTAAGCCTTTAATTTTTACGGTGATCACATTGGTGGTGGATTTATTTGGACTATCAAAATCTTCATTCTTTTCACTATTGAAGCCAATTCCGTTTTTATGATCATTTGATGTATTCATTCATTATACTGTCACAGAGTCACATTATTTGGACTTTTTTCATTAATTTCACCAATTCATCAATTTAATTCAATATTTAATGTATGATTGATACATATGTTTTATTTTGAGTAGCACATTATTGGTGTATATTTGTTTTAATTATAAATTATAAAATAAATAATTTCTGGCACTGAATCAGTATCGTTGCTCCTAAGGTATCAATGATATTGAATTATCATATTTTTTAACACATTATTGTAATACACTCCGTATTTACCAATTCTATTATTGGGTTAACACACTGATTATCGTTTTTTAGCGCTGCTACATTTTTTCTATAGTTCATATAGAACTACTGAGTACTTGTCACTGCCCTTCAGAGTACCCGAATACCAGTCACCAGCCCATCAGAGTACCCGAGTACTTATCTGTAGCCCATCAGAGTACCCAAGCACCTGTCACCAGGCCATCAGAGTACCCAAGTACCTGTCACCAGCCCATCAGAGTACCGAGTACCTGTCACCAGCCCATCAGAGTAGCCGAGTACCTGTCTGCAGCTCATCAAGTTACCAGAGTACCTGTCTCCAGCCCATCAGAGTACAGAGTACCTATCTGCAGCCCATGCCCCATAGAATATACATTGGGGTGTTTTGTTTCCAAAATGGGGTAATTTTGTGGGTAATTCCACTGTCCTGGTTCACAAGGACCTTCAAAAGTGTGATAGGTAGGAATAAAATGAGATGTGTAAATGCTCCTAGAACACCTGAAGGTACTACTTCAATTTTGGTCCTCTGTATGTGGCCAGGCTGTGTAAAAGTCTCACACATGTGGTATCGCCATACTCGGGAAGAGTAGCAGAATGTATTTTGGGGTGTAATTTTTGCTATATACATGCTATGTGTTAGAAATATCTTTATAAATTGACAACTTTGTGTAAAAAAATATGCGTTTTCATTTTTTTTCCACATTTTCCAAAAACTTCTGGGAAAAAATGAACTATTCAAAAGACTCATTATGCCTCATAGATTATACGTTGGGGTGTTTGCTTTCCAAAATGGGGTAATTTTGTGGGCAATTCCATTGTTCTGGTGCTCCAGGGCCTTCAAAAGTGTAATAGGTGGTTGAGAAATGAGATGTGTCATTTATGCTCATAGAACGCCTGAAGGTGCTACTTCAATGTTGGTCCTCTGTATGTGGCCAGGCTGTGTAAAAGTCTCACACATGTGGTATTGCCATACTCGGGAAGTGTAGCAGAATGTATTTTGGGGTGTAATTTGTTGTATGCATATGCTGTGTTTGAGAAATAACCTGATAATATGACAATTTTGTAAAAAATTAAAAAAATCTTAATTTTGCAAAAAATTGTGGGAAAAAATTACAACTTAAAAAGAAATCACCATGCTACTTACTTAATACCTTGAAATGTCTACACTGACACTGTTAGGGCTCTTTCACACGGGGCGGATCCGTAATGATCCGCCCCGTGAAGATCTGTTGCTCAGCGGGGATCGCACAGCTGTTCCCCGCTGAGCCGGCTGATGACAGGGCGGTCCCTGCACACTGTGCAGGGACCGCCCTGTCAGTTCTCCGTTCTCCTCTATGGGGGATCGGATGAACATGGACCGTTTGTCCGTGTTCAACCGATCCGCTCTGCAGACGGATGAAAAAATAGGATTTTCCTCCGTCTGCAGAACCGGACAATTGCGGAGGCGGACAATAGCGGGTGTCAGCGGATGCTCATCCGCTGACACCCGCTACCCCATAGACATGCATGTATGTCCGTTTTTCATCCAAAAACGGATGGATGAAAAACGGACATACGGTCCGCATGTGTGAAAGGGGCCTTAGTGTCTCAAGAAATGAGATTCACCTGATGTACTGAAGGCCTGATCAGATGTGATCAATTTTCAGTGATTGGGACCATAGTTTGTAGACTCTATAACTGTCACAAAGACCAAATAATATACACTAATTTGGGTTATTTTTACCAAAGATATGCCAAATATACCAAAGATATGCAGCAGTATAAATTTTGGCCAAAATTTATGAAGAAGAATTACTAGTTAGCAACATTTTATGACAGAAACAGAAAACTGCGTTTTTTTCACAAAATTTTTGGTATTTTTTTATTTATAGCACAAGAAATAAAAAAAAAACTAGTGATTAAATACTACCAAAAGAAAGCTCTATTTGTGTGAAAAAAAGGATGCAAATTTCATATGGGTACAGTGCATGACTGCGTAATTGTCATTTAAAGTGTGAGAGCGCTGAAAGCTGAAAATTGGTCTGGGCAGGAAGGGGGTGTAAGTGCCCTGTGAGGACAGTCGGTGGTACTTCAACAGCAAGCCTGCTGTTCTACTAAGCCTTATGTGACCCCCCTGAACAAGGGTAGTCGCTGGCTTTTTGGTAAGCCTCCATTGCTTATTTCTAGGTGACGGGCTGCACTAGTGGTGGTAACTTATCATTTGGATTTAGTTTGTGAACACTTCTTTGTTGGATTATTTCACCCATGAACTGTTTTTGCGTTTGATACACGTGTTTGTTGCTCATGGATTGATCATATTAACACATATGGACTATTATAATGTTTTTCTGATTATTTAAAACACACTTTTGTATAATTACGTTTTTTATTCATAATCACTTGCATTATCAGTTTATCACCCAGCACTGCACTTTTTGTCTATTTATATTTCTTTGTGCCCTATATCAGGGTTATAGTGCTTAGCTGCAGGGTATCCTTCACGGTTTATTTATTCATTTATTTATGTATTAGTTATTCTACACCTAGCGCAATTCTTTTCTTTTTTAAATTTTTTACACTGGATGAAAGATCTAAGGGTCTGTCAGGAGTCCAGAAACTCATTGACCTTTTATGCACACACACACTAATTCCAAGCAAACAGATCACAGGTGAGGATGGTTACCTTTAATAGCCATTTAAACCTCTTTGTGTCAAATTGTGTGCATGTTATCAGGCCAAAATCACCAGGGTAGGTAAACTTTTGATCAGGGTCATTTGGGTAGTTTCTGTTGCCATTATGATTAAAAAAGGTAAACACAGTTGATTGATAATAAATGGCTTCACCCAAACCCTAACCATGAGTGAAAGAAATGTTTTTGTATTTTCATTCATATTCTCTGAAAAATGGCCAAGAAATCATAAATGTAAACTTTTGAGCAAAACTGTAGTTAGGGAGATTCACCCTCTCTAATTTTTCCTGTTTACCATTATTATTGAAAGTGAAAGTAAAGAAAATCCAAAATTTGGGTTGTCCCCAGACAAGTAATAGAGGGGAAATTTTCCAATGGGGACACTAGTTCTGGTGACCTAGGGGGGCCCCAAGGGATTTTCTTTAATTTTCAGGGATTTCTTTTCACTTCGTGTTTTGCTATGGGACAGGAAGTGAAGGGAAATCTCCCCAATGGGACACTGTCTGACGGGGGTTATAACCTTCCCTTTCTCTATCAAATATGAAAAAATGTTTTGTCTATAGTTCTACTTTAAGTAGTCAGGATGTGACATGCCAATGTCTACTGTGTCATTTCCAGAATGTGACATGCGTGGTGTCACTTCTGTCTACTTATTTATGGATGCGATCTAGAGCCCAGAACCTTAGGGGTCATATGATACCTGATGAAGATATGATCTGAGATCCTAACCTTAAAGATTCGTTTCATCTTGCCCACATGATATCGTTGGCAATCGCATAATAGCAAATAGACTACACCTTAAGTGTTAAAGTTAGTAAAATGCCTAGAATAAAGTATCTTACCATAAGATAATTGAACCATATTGCCAATACAAAGATATTTGCACATAGAACAAGAGGTACACTTATATGAGCCTCTTGTTTTGCAGCATATTGATCGTTGTGAACGAAATAGTCTCCAATTGACTTTGCATGTCTATATATAACAGAAAGGTGAAAGTGTAATGAACTTGCAGATAGTTGAATATTTCAAGAGTCAGTGCCAGGGTCACTGAAGAGTTTTCTTGACCGACTTGATTGTTGGTGGAGCGCCACTAGCACAACTGCCACCTACCCCCCCCCCCTTTGCGCAGCGCGGCACTAACAAACACCCCACCACCACCCGATGTCCTTACCCTGGGATGTGAGAGCAGCGGTCGGATGTGGCCATCTTCCAGCATGGTGGGCTCAGGTAAAGCTGCTCCGGTGTCCTCTCCTGGAGCAGCTTGCGCAGTGTCTCCTCTCTGCTCTTCCCGGCGCTAGGCATTCAATAGCATCGTCTGACATTTTGGCCAATCAGGAAACAGGTTTCACACCTGCTTACCGATTGGCCAGAAGGAGGGTCAGTGTTGCAACAGAAAATTTTCATTAGCTGTTGCAACACACCTGGGTGGGCTCCAGACTCAATGCTCTGCGTCCCAAGTCCACCCTATTTTGAAGCCTATTAGAGCCTCTGGCTCTAATCAGGTTCTTAAAAAAACAAAAACATGGCCACTGTAATTAATATGCCCGGTGACCCAAAAGGGGCCGGACACATAAATAGGGGGCGGCCGTGGATAGATTCATGCTATGCACGTACATGCACGTGCTATGTACACGATCGGAATTTACGAGAACGGATTTTGTTGTCAGAAAATTTGAGATCCACATCTCAAATTTTGTTTGTCGGAAGTTCCAACGGAAAATGTCCGATGGAGCCTACACACGGTCGGAATTTCCGACAACCAGCTCCCATTGAACATTCGTTGTGGGAAATTCCGACCGTGTGTACGCAGCATAAGGATACAGTGAGAAGGGGGCAAGCGGACATCTTGTTACACCCACCAGAGTTTTGCATTATACACGTATTTATAACAGTAAAGTGGGTTTATATAGTGAAATACAGTACTTAGAAATCCATCTGACTAGTTAGATGTTGAATTTTAAAAGCAGCGGCAAACCTGCTCATCTCACAGGTTTGCTAATCTGACAGAAGTTTTTTGCTTTTAAAATTCAACATCTAACCAGTCAGACGGAGTTCTAAATACTGTATTTCACTATATAAACTCTCTTTACTGTTAAAAATAAGTGTAAAATGCAAAACTCCGGTGGGTGTAACAACATGTCTGATTTCCCCCTTCTCAGTGTATCCTTATTATGGAGGAGTGTGGGGTGTAGCAAGATGGCGGTTACACATTCTGAAGGGTCGCCGAATCTGACAAAACACCTGCATCCACCGGCCTCCTTAACAAACTGTTAAGGTCATACGCAACACCAGAACAACCAACTTGTGTTCAGACCAAACCTTAATTTCATCTTTATTCCAAAACACAAAGGGCTACGTCTTATGCCGCGTACACACAATCAAACTTTCCGCCAACAAAACTGTGGATTTTTTTCCAAAGGATGTTGGGTCAAACTTGTCTTGCATACACACGGTCACACAAATGTTGGCCCAAAATTCCGAACGTGAAAACGTGGTGACGTACAAGACGTACGCCGAGCCGAGAAAAAGGAAGTTCAATAGCCAGTGCAGCTCCTGCTTGATTCAGAGCATGCGTAAACTTTTATGAGACGGACTTGTGTACACACAATCAGACTTTCCGACTGAAAATTTGAGAACTTGCTCTCAAACATTTGTTGGCGGAAATTCCGACAGCAAATGTTCGATGGAGCATACAGACGGTCGGACTTTCCAACAACAAGCTCACATTGAACATTTCCCGTTGGAAAATCCAACCATGTGTACGCGGCATAAAAGTAAAAACTGTATGTCAAGTGTCAGGCAAGATCACAGCAGAATAGTGTAGGCTGGGAAAATGCATAGATGTACCTTTTACATTTTAGTTTGTCTTTGCCAGCAGTGAAAAACCAACCAAGTTTAACTTTGTACACACAGTACATATCATTGGCTCATCACTTACTGCAAAATTCAGTGATTACCATGACCACTCATCTATAAAAGCTGAAGCCCCTTTCCCTGTACACCAGTTGGTGCATTGGCTGAAAAAAATCTGAAGTGCGCACATTTTAATTAAATGACCAAAAAAAGTACTATAGCCATAGGATCAACATGGCAACAAGAGCATCAGCATTTTCTGAATAAGAAGTCACCAATGGCAGCTTACACAATTCCCTTTTTTAGAGTCCTAATTTATTGGTATTTATCAGCATTTTTCACCTTCTTGTATAAAGAAATAGAAATTGATTCTATGTCAGGTATTTCTGTCCATTCTCTGAATGGAACAGAAGGTCACAGCTGCCATCTAAGAAGAATGTATGAATTGTAATGCTTCCACTAGGGATGTTTGGGAACATTTGTTAATACGTAGAGCGGTATTAAAGTTCCTCGCATTTTTATTTAATCCCATAGGCGGTCATAAAAGTCTTAAGAGAGGCTTTTAATCTTCAATCAACAGACTTGCCAACGCACAGACATGACTAGAGTGCTGTCCAAAAAAGTTGGCAAGCGGTCGTAGTCCCACTTAGAGGCACTCTTGAAGCCCTGCTCATTCTGGATGAATTTTCATTTGGGAAAAATTGTACATGTAATCAGTAATGGCCCGTCCATACGGGGTGCAGGGTGCCACCCCCTTAATCCAATGCGCCCTGCCCCTAATCTACATACAGGGCTCCGGATGTTTGGATTTCAATGGTGTTTTTTCTTTTCGAAGCACATGATTAGATCCTAAAGTTGTAATTGGCTTAAAAAAAGGGTGGGCCTGGGGGGTTTCTCTTTCAGGCCAATTAGGAAGCAGGTCCTGAGACCCCATTGGCTGGGAAGAGGAGCGGCAACCGTCGGGACTCGGAGGAGGGGGAAGCCGCAGCCGCGACCTGCATGGGGTAAGTGCTGATTGATCGGCGAGCTAACAAGCCAGTGACCGGGGGGGGGGGGGGGGCTATGGAGTACAAGCCTCCACTGTTTGTATTGAAAATACATCTAGGATTCCATTCAAATAGCAGGTCTGAATACAATTTTAAAGACTTTCAAACAAAATTAGTTGACTCAATGATGTCAAGAAGTTAAAGTGGTTCTGAAGTAAAAATGTTAAAAAGTAATGCATTCTAAATGCTCCAATACCTGTCCTGGATGTCATGTAAAGCCAGATGCTGAGGACCCTAAGTGAGAGCGAGAGACCCATTTGCCTAGTGGATAGAAGGAGAACTTCTGCATACACAGGACTGGTAAGTGGAAATTTCACAGCAGAAGAGACAGAGTTGCCGGCTAGGAACATTGTGTTATTGCATGCAAACCTTTTAAAGGGACATTATCCTGGGTTCTGGGTCCCAACGAACTGGCCGGCGGGAGGTCTAGAGCAGTGTAGTACAGACTGCTGACTGTTACTGTGGCAAAGGCCCTTCCTCTAGTTAGGATTATCCTAAACAGGCTCAGAAAGAGGTGCGCTCTAGAGTATTCACTGTTTGTAGCCTGTTAACTATACTGTTTATTGTAATGTTTGTCAACTGGGGTGCCTCAAAGAGTCCTCAGGGGTGCACAGTCTGATATGAGTGTGCTCTGCCTTTACTCTTGTATACAGAAAAAATGGAGCGAGCACAGCCTGCACCTCCTCCTAGCTCACTCCTCCTCCCTGCTCCTATCTGTACTCCTGTTGGCAACCCAGAAAGCTGAGCCAGCTGCCCACCCATGTCCTACCAACCAATGACGTCATCAGTTGCTAAGGACATATCAGGTGCCCACACGGCTTTCTGGGCTACTGACAGGAGTACAGTTATGAGCAGGTAGGAGGTGCAGGCTGTGCTCCCTCCCTCCTGTCTATATACAAGCGTTAAGACAGAACACACACACACATTGGACCATACATGGTTTGATTACCTGCCCCACATTTATGCTAAAAGGGGGGATTTTTGGGGGGGTTGTGTCAGGAGGGGGATTTGTGCTAGAAGCAGGGATTGGGGGGGGGGGCATATGTGTTAGAAGAGGGGACTTTGGAGGGGGGGGGTTTGTTTGAAGTGGGGATTTTTGTTAGAAGCAGGAATTTGTGAAATGGGGATTGGGGGGGGGGGGGTTTGAGCTAGGAGTGGGGATTTGGAGGAAGGATCATATTAGGGGGGGGGGTCAATTTGCAGGGGGGGAAATATGTTAGAAGCGAGGATGGGGGGATTAGGATTTGGACGGAAGGATTTGTGCTATGACCTGTGATTTTTGGGGGGATTTGTGCTAGGAGGGGGGACTTCAGTTAGGGGGGGGGGGATTTGTGCTAGCAGGAGATATTTGGGGGAAAGTATTTACACCCTCACGTGTGTTTTGTATTCGCCAAGACAGTTATCCTTTTTACTAAGCTGCCCCAGGATTGCCGTGTCCCAGGCAGCGTCACGAGATTTGGGTTGCAGGGACAGCAGTAGCCTGTTTCACAGCTAAGTTTACAATTGGAATGACTCCCCCCCCCCCCGCCCTTTCTTTATTACCGGTGCTCTTCCAGTTCTTTGAAGAAGTTAAGACAGAACCCCGGAGGCAGAGCATCTTACAACTGCTGCTGCTTTTTATTCTTCTGAGTAAGTGCATAAATTGGGGCAGGCTGGTAGGGGCCCCAGATGTTAAGATGGCTCTGTATGTGTCACTGTGTTGTTTGGTGGCATATATGCATAGGTATCTGGAACTGATATCCTCAGCCCAGCCAGGTGTGTTAGAGAGTACCGAGCTGTAGGCAGAGTCATGAGCGCAGGAACAGAGGACCCAACACATCAAGTGGCTCCTTTTTATATATATATATATATATATATATATATATATATATAATTTACTATCACTTTAAGGCTAGATTCAGGCACATAATCCCAACACACATATACAGTGCAAACAAAGTTTGTGCCCTTCAACACAATGGAGGGCACAAATGGGAATACACAGCAATGTAACACCCAAAGGAAATGCAGTTATGTTGTTTTCTGTTGAGGCTCCTTTAGGGCTAATTCAAAATGAATGAGCTGTCTTCACACAAATCATAGCAATGCATAAAAATAGGTGTCAACAGAGCCTATGTTAAAATAAACACCATTTATCTTTTTTGCCCTATCTGCTGGCCTAAAAAAGACCTTGTCACCACCTTAAAGTGGTTGTAAACCCCCCTCCCTCCCTGCCCCCCACTAAATACTGACCTGAGCCTGATCTTGGTCCAGTGCTATGCACATCTGAAACAGCTCTTCATCCCTCTTCACGCTCTCACAGGCTTGGCTTACTCTGCTTTAAATGCAACCATTGTAGGTTGCATTGATGTCTTCTATTGAAAATACTAGTTTTTTTTCTCATTCACTGACCTAGAACAGATGAACAGTTCTGACTTTACTCTTACTTTGCTTGTTGCATGCATTTTTCTGGTCAATTATGGTAAAAGTATTGATATCAGAGACAGCCAGGAAACTGGAATTTCCAGGAGGTCAGCAATGACTTGTAGGCCGGGGTTAGTACCCCTTTTAGTAAGGTCCCTCCCCTGGTTGCTACCCCTGGTATACAACCTGTAAGCCTGTAGCCTAAGGGAGAGGACCCTTCGAGGTAGGTCCGTACAGACTAAAGTGGAGGGCCCACCTGTACCCTGCCTCAGATCCTAAACATGGAGAAGATGGGAGATGTCCCTTGCCAGCTTGGCCAGACCTGCTGATGAATCAGGGCTGCCTCTATATTTCTCATAGTGTATTTTTTCTTTAACCACCCCAGTACCGATATGTTTCACTCCCTTCATTACCAGGCCCTTTTTCCAGTTTACAGAGATGTGACGCTTTGACTGACAATTACAACACTGAACCCAAATTAATTTTATATCACTTTTAAGATAGAGCTTTCCTTGAGTTGCATTTAAAAGAATAGTGTGGCCAAAGTTTTTTTGACCATACTTGTTTTCTGGGTCACATGTGTGCACTTACTGTATTTCTGCATTTCTGTGACCCAGATTCATTTTTAGCCCACTATCAGCTGACATCACAGAGCTGGTCCAGGCTCTGCAAGGAATCCAGCAATAATGTCAGGATCCACCCAAATACCTGACCGGCAGCTGGATCAGCCTCTCAGCGCACCACTGAGAGCCTGAGCAAGCCGCTTCCACCCAATCCAATAAGCATTGGAGGGGCAGAGCAGAGAGCCGGTGACCGTCATGGCTCTGTGCTCAGTGAAGTTCGAGCACTCAGGGATCAGTGGTCATGTGATCTCCCAGTTCTCGGTCTTAGAGCCGGCGGTGGGACAGCTGTAGATACGGATCGATGCGGCAGCCATCTAGGTGAGTATGACTGTTTCCAATCCCACACTTCTATTTTCATAAACACTGGAATTAAATTACTATATACGTTAAAAACGGAGCAAAATAAAAAATGCAGGACAGTATAAAACCCTCCTAAAATAACCCCTTTTTGCCCTTTTTGGAAAGTAGACACCTCAAGGCAATCAGATTTCTTTGCCACAGAGTTTTAAAATGATGCACTAGATAAAGGGGTTAAGATACAGATGTGGTGTACAGGAAGTGAGCAGTCAGTGGTGAACCGTCAGGGCCAACAAAACTTAACCCTAACCCTAAACACTGGCCTAAACTATTAGAATCACTGACTTAATATTTTTTTTTTCATTAATGTGTTATTTCCAATATTCTTTTTTCTTCTTTTCATAGCTTTTCTCTTGTTTCTATATGTTTATGTTAAAGCTTTTATCCAATCATATTTCAGCCATGGTAGCCATCATGGGTTGCCATGGTCAAAGAAATTTGCCTTGAGGTCTTCAGAATCAACAATGCAGGCGCCTGTAGCTTACAACTGATCACGACCAATAACTGACACACAGCAGCTAGCGGCAGCCTGTGTTTACATTCTTTGACTTTGTGATTGGTCACAGCGATCATGTGGTACAGAGACAGTCCTACTGGTGATCACCTGTCTTTATGTACAGGAGCTCAGTTGCCATAGGATGTATTAGTATGACCCCCCAAAACAATAGGGGAGTGGACCGGCCTTATATGTATAGTGATCCGTCAAATTAAGTTGATGCCTCTGGCTTTATTTTCTTGTATTTCATAACAGCCACCCCCCGCCCCCATGACAATGGAGCCCAAGGCCTAAAATCTTTAGTCAGTGCCATGACAGCATGCTAAATAGTGCTGAATTTTTTTTTTCCAACTGTAGATTTTTTGGCTGCTTTCCCATACTGTCAAATGTCAAAATGCTCAATTAAAAAAAAAAAAAGACATTTTGTTAAAATAATTGCAGGGTTGTCGCAGGAACTGTCTTCCATTCTTCTGAGGGAACCATGAAAGTTTGTCAGGCAAATCTGTCCCATCAAACTAAACTCAGGTGCAGAATATATGGCGAAAATAGATTACCATGCGTATGATTTGTCTTTGTTAAGAAAATAGTAACAGTAATTGGCAGAGCGGCTTCGTGAGGCAATCCCTGGTGACTGAATCTCATGAGGATGCAGTATATTAGCGGCTCACTAGTCACCGGGGATGTCTTCTTGACTCCTATATTTATAATAGACGATCTGACAAAATATCAGTCACACAACTGGTAGACAGCCATGTGAGCTCAATATGAGTTCTGCATAGTACTAAACATAGAAGCGTTTCCTGTTTAACCACTTCAGCTCCAGAATGTTTACCACCCACTTCATGACTAGACCATTTTTTGCGATACACACTGCAGTACTTAATCTGATAATTGCGCAGTCGTGCGACTCTGTATCCAAATTAAATGTTTGTCCTTTTTTTACCCAAAAATAGAGCTTTCTTTTAGTAGTATTTAATCACCTCTGCATTTTTTTATTTTTTGCACTATAAACAAAAAAAGACTGACAATTTTGAAACTAACTAGACTGCTATAGAAACTATCCAATAAAAAAAGTAAAAAATCTAATTTCTTCATCAATTTATGCCAATATGTATTCTGCTACATACTTTTGGTAAAACAAAATCCTGATAAGCGTATATTGATTGGTTTGCGCAAAAGTTATGGCGTCTACAATCTATGGGATATTTCTATTTTTTTTATTTTTACTAGTGTGTTGCGTTTGTTAAAATATGATTTTTTTAAACATCAGACCTAACATTACATTGGAGAAATTACAAGTTTAGTTGATCAGATTCTCTGGTTTGAGTAGAATTCTCAAACAAATGCTGTTTTCATACAATGGTGTTAGATAGCATTAAGAGGCTATTGTCTCATCAGCTACAGTAAACAGGCTGAGAGTGTCCCTCAGACTGAAAAGAATGACTGTTATATTGATGACAGGATTTCGTTGGAGGAGACAATGGTTAGTTAGCCCATTGTCTCGTCAGCTACAGTAAACAGGTTTGGAGGGTCTCTCAACCTGAAAAGAATGATTGTTAGTCGGTTGTTAACTTTGGTCAACAAACTGGGATATAAAATGGATGGGTAGAGACACAGAGGGGAGACTGGAACACATCATGCTGTAACATCAGGACACACATCATCATGCTTTGAAGATCAGAAGAAGCCGCTCATGATACAAGAACAGAACCTGGTCTCCAAGAAGAAATATTGCCAATTGGAGATCATGAACATTCAGTAACAGAAGTTAAGTAACCCTTTTAAATGTATTTGTACTGTTAGACTTTAGGCTTTTCTATTTTCTAGGCATTTTGCTTGTTATAGATATCTGTCAGTCTTGTATTGTATTCCTAAGATTGTAATAGTTTTGTACTGCAGCTTTGTATAGTAAAAAGCACATTTATACACTGCAGAAGTCTCAGCTTCCTTGTTATACCACAGAGTAACCTTGCTAGATAGACGCAAGCGATACATTTGGGGGCTCGTCCGGGATTGTGCTATAGTTCAATTGAAGCAGAGCTGTTTTTTCTGTAGTGTGTAGCTTGTGCTAGGTAAAATGCTGCGTAAGCTGTTTAGGAAAGGAAAGGCTGCAGAGGGTCCTGGTTACCATAAGGAAGTGTGCAGCTTACCTACTTGGGCCAGAGACAATGAGTGGGAGCCTCTTGCTAAAGAATTTGTGAAGTATGCTTCTCCCTTGAAGCTGACTTGGGGTGATAAAGTCTCAGATCCTTTTGTAGATTTTAGCCTTAAGGGGTTGGATTTAAGTAAAAAAGAGAAGAGAACAGTGTCCAAAGTCAGATGGTATTTTCTTCACGCATTTTACACTGAATCGCATAGAAGGGAGAAGGCAGAGGCAGAAGTTAAGGTATTAAAAGACCAGCTAGCAGTTGCTTCAGAGTGTGTACGTTCAACTGCTAGTCGGGCTGATGATTTGCAAGAGCGGTGTGCAGCCCTCATGACCAAATCAATTAATGCCTTAAGAAAAAAAAGGGCCGTAAACCTGCTAGTAAAGCCAGGGTACGTGCCATTGTCACATCCCAAAACTTGGATTGTGAGGATGTGCTCTCTTCAAATGATAGTGAGGATGAGGAGATAGAGTTTGATATTTTGCATGATGATCTGCTAGTGCGAAAGAAAAAGTATGCCAGACCTCTCATTACTAAGCATAGGAAATGGAAACATGATAGAGAGGATATGGCAGATGGGGAGGTGCATTATCGCAACCCCAGAGATGTTGAATTTGAAGAAGTACGGGAGTTTACACAAACTGAACTCCATGAGCTGGCAAAACAATACAAACAAAGGTCTGGGGAGCCTTTAGTGAGTTGGCTCCTACGCTTATGGGATGAAGGGGCAGACAGTGTTGTTTTGTCAGGTAAGGAAGCAGTGACTATGGGAGTGTTAACCCATGATCCACAATTGCGTCAGGCAATGCGAAAAGCCCGAGAGTTTAGCGTGAATTTTTCACTGTTAGACCTTGTGAGAGATGGAATAGTCCGAGTATACTCTAGTCCTACTGACCTGGAAAATACCTACTCCTGGAGATCAATAGCAGAGGGTATTTCCAGGTTACGTGAGATGGGTTGTATAACCGGATTAAATACATTTCCAGAATGGATGGGTCCAGATATGGAACCCTTCACGTCTGCTCTGCGCTCTAAGCTGATGAAGTCTGCGCCATTTAATCTCAGGGCTCCCTTATTGTCCTTGTTGGGAGGCCTGGGATTAAACAGCAAGATTCATGAAGCTACAACCCTTTTAAGCCAGTTGGGGGAGCTAGAGGAGACTAAAACAAAACCTGTCAGGGCAGTAGATAAGGTCAAGGCCAGACAGGAAGAATACAAGCAGAAAAGAACAGAGAAGAAAGGGAAAGGGGTAGAGAAGACAGGAGGTGAAGAGAAAACCAGGCTAGTTATTTCTAGGAAAGAAATGTGGGTGGACCTATTAAAGGCAGGAGTACCTAAAGATGAGATAGATGGCATTTCTACTGCAGAAATGCTGAAGAGGTGGAAAGATTTAGTAGGTAAAACTGTCAGGGTTAGAAACACTACTCCTAGTGAAGATAACATCAGCCTAGACTTAGAGGAAACAGAACAGACCCCTCCTTTTAGCCCCAAACCAATTCCCAAAACTGAACGTGAGCACAAACCCAAATCCCTTTATCCTGGGGATAGCGGAGCCGAAGTTACACTTTTGCAAGGAAATCCTTCCCATCACAAAGGAGAATTGATTTATGTAGAAGGTTTGGGAGGGCAAACTACACCAGCAGTTAGGATACGGGTGAAATTGGCTATTGGCAAGGGATCAGGATTTATGACAAATGTTTTGGTTTCAGAGTTACCCGAAAATATTCTTGGGATGGATGTACTTCAAGGTCAGTCAATTCAGACTGAAAGAGGTACATTCACATTCGGGTATCCTGATAAAGCGTATCTGGTAAGGGCGGTGAAGGCTGTGGTCAGAGGTCATGCAAAATGGACCCCTGTCTACATTCCTCCACCAGAGAAGCCAGTCTGTCTCAAGCAGTACAGACTTCCTGGAGGCCACAAAGAAATTGGGGAGACTATTCAAGAACTGTTGAGAGTAGGGATCCTTAGACCTGCTTAAAGTCCTTTCTCGTCTCCGGTGTTCCCAGTAAAAAAGCCTGATGGGACATATAGAATGACTGTGGATTACAGAGGTCTAAACAAAGTGGCACCTCCATTGAAGTCAGCTGTACCAGATATGATCTCAATTGTTGAAAAAATTGCTAAAGATGCAGGAGAATATCATGCTGTGATAGACCTGGCTAATGCTTTCTTTTCGATTTTAATAGACCCAGAGTGTCAAGACCAGTTTGCTATGGTGTGGGATGGCCGCCAGTACACTTTCACCGTGCTCCCTGAAGACTATGTTCATTCTCCAACGATTTGTCATGGACTGATTGCCCAAGATTTAAGTACCCTGAGTTTGAAAGTCGCTGTGTTCCACTACATTGATGACATCATGATCTCTGGAACAAAAGAAGATGTAACTGAAGCACTGCACCTGCTGATACATCACATGGAGAACAGAGGGTGGGCTATCGACAAAGATAAAGTCCAAGGACCTGCAACATAAGTGAAATTCCTGGGAATGATGTGGACTGGGCAACAGAGGAAAATTCCAGAGACAGTTGTGCAAACTATCCAGGCTCTGTCGCCCCCTACTACCAAAGAGGAAGCACAGAAGTTCATTGGAGTTGTGGGGTTCTGGAGATCGTTCATCCCACATCTTGGACTGATTCTGAGGCCTATATATAATGTCACCCGGAAAAAGACTGAGTTCTCATGGGGTTCAGAGCAGCGGACTGCATTCCTGGCTGCTAAAGAATCTATTTTGCAGCTTTAGGGATTAGGACCCGTGAGACAAGGAGTACCATTCCAGCTGGATGTAGTGGAGCAGAATAGTACCATATCTTGGAGTCTGTGGCAGCCAAATGAAAAGAAAGGACTAAGAGCAATACCCATTGGATTTTGGTCCAAACAACTGACAGGGGCACAGAAGAGATACACGCCCCTAGAGAAGTACCTGTTTGGGGCCTACACAGCACTTCAACATGTAGAAACCATTACAGGAAAGGACACAGTCACCATCCATACTGCATTGCCAATAGCAGGATGGGTGAGAGATAATGGACTGATCACTAGAGCAGCTGTAGCCCAGAACCAGACACTGATGAAATGGAAGTGGTACCTTCAAGAAAGAGGGGGTATTGCAGCTGGGGATGTTAGAGACATTTCAAAACAGTTGGCAGGGCTTGTTACTTTTACCAGCACCTGGCCAGAAGAAGAAATTCCTGTGCTGCAGTCATCCCCCATTCAAGAGGCTCCACCCTTTGAGTCTCTGTCAGAAGACATGAAGCAGTCAGCATGGTTCACTGATGGTTCAGCCATAGTCGCCTCGTATGGGCGTAAATGGACAGCAGCAGCCTACAACCCAAGTACAGACACAGTGCTGCAGGAGACCGGAATTGGAGGGTCCAGCCAGTATGCAGAGTTGAAAGCTGTAGTGATGACTCTTCAGGAGGATTCTTCTTCCCATGTCACTATCTACACTGACAGCTGGGCGGTTTTTAAAGGACTGACAACTTGGATGCCCACGTGGAAGTCCAATGAATGGATGATTCATGGAAAGGTGGTGTGGGGAGGCAAGGAAGTCTGGGACTACATCTGGAAGGAAGCTCACTCGCGCACCATAAAAGTGGGGCATGTTGATGCACATGTGCCCCTAGTCCCAGACTTTGAGAACTATAACAGAGTTGCAGATGAAATCGCCAAAGTGAAGGCAGTTGTGCCAATTGATCCTGTCTTGATGAACTTGGCCAACTGGGCCCACAAGCAATCTGGACATTTGGGGCAGAAAGCAACATATGAATGGGCACAGCAGAGAGGCTTGCCTATATCCATGGACATGATAAAGACTGTAATAGGGAACTGTACAGTGTGTGGAGAAGTGCGACAATGGCCATTACAAAAGTACTCCACCGGGTCGATTAAGAGGGGTGAGAGGCCTGCAGAGATATGGCAGATTGACTTCATCGGTCCCCTGCCCTGGGGAAACAATGGACTGAGATATTGTTGCACTGCAGTGGACACCTATTCAGGACTTATGCTTGTTCATCCTTGCAAACGTGCAGATCAAGCCGCAACGCTTCAACTGCTACAGAAACTTGTCGTTGCTTATGGTTGTCCCAAGCAAGTCCAAAGTGATAACGGCTCACACTTCACCGGATCAACAGTACAGCAGTGGGCCAAAGATTCTGGAGTGTACTGGTTGTGCCACATCCCATACCATCCACAAGCAGCTGGTTTGATTGAAAGATACAACGAGCTATTGAAGGACCAGATACGCAAACTTACACCCACACATACACTAAGGGGGTGGGATCGGGTCCTCACACACGCAGTCATGTTGTTAAATTCTAGGCCAATAGCCAAAAGCACACCATATGAGAGGATGGTAGGGGCTGGGATTCCACAGCTGGAGTGCAGAGTTCAGTATTTATGTAAGGTTCCTGAAAAACAGGGCTTAACAGATACCATGTTACTGCTTCCCATGACATAGAAACCAAGAGTGACATATCTGAAGCTGAAGCCTATCTAGGAATGAGAGGGAATCTGGCAGGAAGGTTTGAAGTTATATTTGCATTGGCAGATGAGCTTCAAGACAGTGGCTGGGACTCTCACTGGTTAGTGGATACTTCTCAGCAAGAGTGGAAAGTGAGGCTACATAACATAAAACCTTCCAAAATAAACAGCAGTGATCTTCTGGGAAATATCAGTATATTTCCTCTCCTCCCTATTGATGTTCTATGGGAGGGTCAGAAGTGGGTACAGGCAGGGGGCAAAGTGTTAGTCAGATATCCAGGCAAGAAGCCATTTAGAGGAGAGATCGTAGCTGAAGGGCCTGGATCTACTGTTTATGTATTATTAGAGGGAACAGATAATCCGCTTTGTTTTCCACTCCACAGGCTGTCTCCGATTTGATCCATAGGAAGACCAGAGAAAAGTGATTACAAGATGGAAAGAATGAGGGAAGATCGCAAGAGCTGTGGAGAGCAAGGCCTTTGATGTATTACAAGCCTGGACTTGTTTATACAGAACTTTAGAATGGACTTTCTAATGAACTTTTTAAGTTAAAAGACTGAAACATCTTCTCAATGACAGAAATTGGAGGGGTTGCATTCAAGGAAAATTAATGTTTAAAATTAGTTTTATTAGTAATGATATGGAGTCTGAAAGAAAAAATAATCTAGGGCGGAATGTGTTGCGTTTGTTAAAATATGATTTTTTTTAAACATCAGACCTAACATTACATTGGAGAAATTACAAGTTTAGTTGATCAGATTCTCTAGTTTGAGTAGAATTCTCAAACAAATGCTGTTTTCATACAATGGTGTTAGATAGCATTAAGAGGCTATTGTCTCATCAGCTACAGTAAACAGGCTGAGAGTGTCCCTCAGACTGAAAAGAATGACTGTTATATTGATGACAGGATTTCGTTTGAGGAGACAATGGTTAGTTAGCCCATTGTCTCGTCAGCTACAGTAAACAGGTTTGGAGAGTCTCTCAACCTGAAAAAGAATGATTGTTAGTCGGTTGTTAACTTTGGTCAACAAACTGGGATATAAAATGGATGGGTAGAGAAACAGAGGGGAGACTGGAACACATCATGCTGTAACATCAGGACACACATCATCATGCTTTGAAGATCAGAAGAAGCCGCTCATGATACAAGAACAGAAACTGGTCTCCAAGAAGAAATATTGCCAATTGGAGATCATGAACATTCAGTAACAGAAGTTAAGTAACCCTTTTAAATGTATTTGTACTGTTAGACTTTAGGCTGTTCTATTTTCTAGGCATTTTGCTTGTTATAGATATCTGTCAGTCTTGTATTGTATTCCTAAGATTGTAATAGTTTTGTACAGCAGCTTTGTATAGTAAAAAGCACATTTATACACTGCAGAAGTCTCAGCTTCCTTGTTATACCACAGAGTAACCTTGCTAGATAGACGCAAGCGATACAACTAGTAATGCCAGCGATCGGCGACTTATAGCGGGACTGTGATATTGCGGTGGACAAATCGGACATCTAACTGACACTTTTGACACTTTTTGGGGACCAGTGATACTAATACCAAAAAATCTGCACACTGACTGTACTAATGATACTGGCAGGGAAGGGGGTTAACATCAGAGGCGATCAAAAGGTTGAATGTGTTTCTAGGGAGCGCTTACTAACTGTGGGGGAAGGAAAAAACCCATGTTCCTGCTTAGAAGAAACACAGGATCAGTACATTCCCCTCTCACAGAACGACGGTCTGCCTTGTTTACATAGGCAAACTGCCATTCTGGCTGTGTCTCAAATGATAGAGTCTGCCGTACCCACAGATTGACTCCCGCTGTGCCCAATCACAGCTGGAGCAGGTCGACGGTGGCATGTGCGCCCCAGACCCGGTGTCAGATCGTGTACTAGGTACGTGATCTGGCACAGAGCGGCCGCCCTGCCAAAGTATATGTGCGCAGGGTGGTCCGCAAGCAGATAAAATATTGAAGTTGTTATAGGTGCCAATCAGGACTAGTAACCAGTATGCTTTTTCTCATTTACTCCTCCTCCTCCACGTGCACTTGCTGGACCCCCAGAAAGAAGTCAAGAATTTTTTTTTTATGTGGGGAGCTTACAAATCTCTTCCTTGCTTCCCACAATGCCTTGCCCAGTGCCAGAGTATCAATTTAACCTTCAGTCATTTTTTCATTTTTCCATCTATTAAATCTTCTGCCTTTATTGTTTTAACTTTGGATAGTAAAACATTTTTTTTCTGCCAGTAAATACCTTATACAGCCCACTTCCTGCTTCTTGTCTGGTTATTAGCCTAGGCTTATGACATCATGCACAGCTCTCTCTCTCTCTCACTCGTGTGACAGTTTGCCAGGAAGGGAGGGGGCTGAGTCATAAGAGGGCCAATGAGAGCTGCAGAGCTGGAGGTGTGCCTCTGTGTGTCTGTGTAAATCCAGGAAGTGAACAGGCAACAGCTTCAGCTGCCCATAGTTAAAAAGGATGCAGCCAGACTTAGTGGAGGGAGATTTCTGCAGCATATTTGGCAAGTACAGAATCACAGTATATATAAAATAATATGCAAAGTAGTTAGAGAAGCTTCAGAATGGCAAAGATGTTTTTATTACAAATTATGTGAGCAGAATGCAGTTCCTCTTTAGGTCTTGTTCACATGGGGCTCGTAAACGGTGAATGGTATATAATGCAGCCACTGCATCCTAATAAACTTCAATAGGCTGCCTGCACGCAGCACCCAGAGGTTAGAGACTCTAGAAAACAAACCACCATTTCAGGGTATACAGGTCTTAGTGCCTATATGAATGAGGCCTAACAGGCCATAGCCCTTTCATTTCGCTCTGCTGGGAAGGCCCTTAGCACTGTGTAAGTTTCAATCCAAAGATGGCCTATAACACATTTTGATGTGCTCCACCAAGTGAACAGGGTGGCACGGGAGGGCTTGGATGGAAAAGCACCAGGTAAAAGCAGGAGTTTTTGCCAGCAGTTTGACAAGCACCTTGTAATACCTGTACATAAGAGCAGTCAAGTTCACACACTTGATATGCCTTGGCTGAAAGCAGAACTCCAGGAATTGCAGCTGTTTGCAGACATCTTTCAGCCATTTGCTGGTTTATAAGGGATTAATTCCAATCTCTTGGACTTATCTATTTTATTGCTATTTACATTTTTACTGAGTGCTGAGAGTATAGCAATAGCTCTGGCAAGATAGATGCAGTTTGCTACACAGCAACCGCTCCGCCCTCCCCTCCTCTCCACTGTTCATTCTCATAAACCCATATTTTATTTACAATAGAAAATAAAAAACATATCAAATGTTTAAACTGAGACAATGTACTATTTTAAGAAAAAAATTTGGTAATTTTGAAATTGATGGCAGCAACACGTCTCAAAAAAGTTTGGCTAGGGCAACAAAAAATCTGGCAAAGTCAAGCCTCGTACACACGGATTGTTGGCCAACAAAACCGTGGACTATTGTCCGAAGGGCATTGGCCCAAACTTGTATTACATACACAAAGCACACAATTGTTGGCCAACAATCACGAACGTAGTGATGTACTACATGGTTTTTCAGCTCTTTAGCGCCACCCTTTGGGCACCTTCTTCTAATTTCGTGTTAGTAGAAGTTTGGTGAGTATTGATTCATGCTTTTCATTTTGCGCTTTTCATTTCTCGCTTTTTGTTTCGCGCTTTTCAGTTTGTTTCTGAATGGCCATTCGTCAACCAGACATGCTGCGGAATCGGAGGAGATAACTTGTTATTATTGCCCTTGGAGTTATTGCTTTGACATTATTATTTTTTGTTTGAATAATGATTTGATTTGGTATATTTTCTATATTTTTGGATGCATAGAATGCACTTTTTGGTTAAGTTCTATAGGCAAATAGCATGTCTAATTTTATTTGATTTCATTTTTTAATGCACAATGAAAAAAATGTGTACAATAATACTTGGCTATGTGTTTTACTTCAAATGACAGTTTGGGAGTAGGCAGTTACATTTAAAAACATACAATGTAAAATTGACAAGGGACACCAACATAGTTGTATCTTTGATCTTAAAAAACTACGGGATAATGGTGTTGTGGTAACTTGCCCAAAAAAAATAAAAAACAATATTAATCTTTATCACTAGAAGAAAAAAGCCTTTGAAAATGAATTTACAATAACTCCATCAGTATCACCAGCAAAGCAGCTTCATTATTATCCCATTAAAGAAAAAGAGAATGTGCGCTGCATTTAGAGATTTCATAATTTGCTGCGTCACGAATGTAAATTCTCCATTACGAACGCTAGTTTACAAGACCGACCGCTTCTGGCTCATCCTTGCTTCCGAGCATGCGTGTTTGTACTTTGGACTTTTGTCTAACGGACTTGTGTACACACGCTCGGAAAATGCGACAACAGACATTTGTTCGTGGAAAATTTTAAAACGTGCTATCCAACATTTGTCTGCGGAAAATCCGACAACAATTGTCCGATGGAGCATACACACGGTCGGATTTTCCACCAACAGCCTGTCATCACACATTTCCCGTCGTGTATACGAGGCTTCAGTAGTGCTAACAAAGAAGAGCCGGTAGAACATTTTGCAACTAATTAGGTTAATTGGCAACAAGTCAGTAACATGATTGGGTATAGAAATAGCATCTTAGAGAGTCAGAGTGTCTCAGAAATAAAGATGGGCAGAGGCTTACCAATCTGTGAAAAGCTGCATCTAGAAAAAATCTAACAATTTCAAAATAATGTTCCTGAACATAAAATTGCAAAGACATTTTAAATACACTGAGCAAAATTATAAACGCAACACTTTTGTGTTTGCCCCTATTTATCATAGGCTGAACTCAAAGATCTACGACTTTTTCTATGTACAGAAAAGGCCTATTTCTCTCAAATATTGTTCACAAATCTGTCTAAATCTGTGTTAGTGAGCACTTCTCCTTTGCCGAGATAATCCATCCACCTCACAGGTGTGGCATATCAAGATGCTGATTAGACAGCATGTTTATTGCACAGGTGTGCCTTAGGCTGGCCACAATAAAAGGCCACTCTAAAATGTGCAGGCAAAAAATAAATAAATCAGGAACACAAATTTTACAAGCTGATAAGAGTTTATTTTTACATGTGTATAAAGGATAGGAGTTAAAGAGAAGACAGAAATTCACATTCTGCAAATTTCATAATCCTCTGTAAAGTGTGGAGAGATTCTTCATTCTTCACCATTGCCTTTCTTTAAAGAAAAATAAGCTTAAGAATATGAAAGTCTATTATTTCAGATACAAAAAATACCTAGTAATATTCTACTGTACCTTTCCACCAATGTCACGGCTCTTTGCTCTGAGTTTGTTGACCTGGGACTCTGCAATGTCAGCTCTCTCCTCAGCTTCTCCCAATTCATGCTGGACCTTTCTGAAGCGGGACAAGTTGGTATTTGCCTGTTCCTCCTATACAAGGGAATAGTTTAATTGTTAGTCCATGCTTCCATATACTGTATATTGATGATTGGTTCTATTTCTAACTTACAGATTCCTCTGCCTGTCTCTTGTAGGCTTTTACTTTCAGCTGAAGTTTGTCCACCAGATCCTGGAGTCTCAAGACATTCTTTCTCTCTTCCTCAGTCTAGAAAAAGTTAAAGCGTCAACTTTTTATAAGATTTTTTTTAAATTATTGTTTGAATAACAATAAGACATTAAGAAAATTACTAAACCTGATAGGTCAGTTCCTTCACTCTCCGTTCATATTTGCGGACCCCCTTTATTGCCTCTGTTCCGCGCTTCTGTTCATTTTCCAGCTCATTCTCCAACTCCCGCACCTGAAGTAATCATTTTGATGTAATTAGTTATCATCTTGAAATACTTACACAAAAAAACAAAGCTGGTTTATTAAATAAACTTACTCTAGCCTCCAGTTTCTGGAGTTGTTTCTTTCCACCCTTCATTGCCAACTGTTCAGCTTCATCCAAACGATGCTGTAGGTCCTTCACTGTTTGTTCAAGGTTCTTCTTCATTCTCTCCAAGTGAGCGCTGGTGTCCTGCTCTTTCTTCAGCTCCTCTGCCATCAGTGCAGACTTGGATAGAAGATGAAACAACAAAATCAGATTTCTTTGCTTGAATGGATTTTTGTTAATGTTTGTTTACAAAGATATTCATACGCACATCAGTGATGGCCTTCTTGGCTTTCTCCTCAGCATTCCTGGCCTCTTGGACGGCTTCTTCAACTTCAGTCTGAAGCTGGCTTATATCATTCTCTAACTTCTTCTTGGTGTTGATGAGGCTTGTATTCTACAAAGAATGTAGCATATAATAAAGCACCTTATATATAAAGAATATTCCATATTGTAATTTTTACATTTCCCTAAAATGTGCACTTACCTGGGAGTGCAGAAGCTGAACGCGTTCACTTGCATCCAGGAGTTCCTGCTCAGCCAACTTGCGAGATCTTTCTGTCTGTTCCAATGCAGCCCGGATCTCTTCAATCTCAGCCTGCTGCAGGCTATTCCTGCGCTCCACCACAGCTACTTGTTCTTTAAGGTCTTCCTGGCTCCTGAGGGCATCATCAAGATGAAGTTGAGCATCCTTTAAGACAAATAGATAGACAATACCACTAAGGTGACCAAATTCATTCAAACCATAGAGGTAGAGATAAACATTTTATTAGTACAGAATGATGACTAAGAAGCCTCCCTATACCGATAAGCCTCACATTTACTATTGCTAAGAAACTGAAATGAAGAAAGTACCTTGAGTTGAACTTGCACGTTCCTCAGCTGTTTCTGGGCCTCAGCAGCTTGGCGATTGGCATGGCTCAGCTGGATCTCCATCTCATTCAAGTCTCCTTCCATCTTCTTCTTCAGTCTCAGAGCATCATTCCTGCTTCTGATTTCAGAGTCCAGTGTGCTTTGCATGGTGTCAATAACTCTCTGGCTGTTTCTCTTCAGTTGTTCAATCTCTTCATCTTTCTCTGCAATCTTCCTGTCCACCTCAGATTTCACTTGATTCAGCTCAAGCTGAATGCAAAGGATCTTAGCTTCTTCATGCTCCAGAGATCCCTATGCAATAAAAAAATAGAAGCTTTCCAAATTTGTTTTACAAGACATTATAGTCTTGTAGTCAGTTTCACTATTTAAAATACTAGTATACCTCAGCTTCTTCCAAAGCAGACTGTAGGTCATTCTTTTCTTGCTCGACTTGCTTTCTAGCCTTCTCAAGCTCATTGATTGATTTAGCTGATTCTCCAATCTGTGCTGTGAGGTCTGAAATCTCCTCTGCAATGAAATGAACATATCATGTAACTAATACTTCATCTCATGTATTGCACAAAGGTAATATATAGGTAGGATCTCCATTTAATGCTTACGTTGCAAGTTCTTGTTTTCACGTTTCAGGGTTTCAACTTGTTCTAGAGCTTCCTCATAAGCATTTTTCATTTTAAAGATCTCTGTGCTCAGTCCCCTAGCTTCCTTCTGAGCAGCCTCCAGCTCAGCCTGGCCCTCTTCATATTTTTGTTTCCATTCAACAAGGACCTGATAAAGTTAAAACTGTTGGTTGGTGGTGCCAAAATCAATGTGTTTTTTTTTTGTAACACTAGGATAAAATGAATGATTGTTTAACCTATATGTATGCTGTCATTACCTTATCAAAGTTCCTCTGCTTCTTATCCAAAGCAGCAGCTGCACTGTTTGATCTCTCTACATCAACCATCAGATCCTCAACTTCAGATTGCAGCCTCTGTTTGGTCTTTTCTAGGGAAGCACATTTGGAGTTTACAGCTTCAACTTGTTCCTCAGCTTCCTGGAGACGTTGGGCAAGCTTCTTCCTATATTTTAAAAGTTCAAAAGGGTGTTAGGCATTCATACTTTTCTATGTACAGTGGTGTGAAAAAGTGTTTGCCCCCTTCCTCATTTCCTGTTCCTTTGCATGTTTGTCACACTTAAGTGTTTCGGAACATCAAACCAATTTAAACAATAGTCAAGGACAACACAAGTAAACACAAAATGCAATTTGTAAATGAAGGTGTTTATTATTAAAGGTGAAGAAAAATCCAAACCATCATGGCCCTGTGTGAAAAAGTGATTGCCCCCCTTGTTAAAACATACTATAACTGTGGTTGTCCACACCTGAGTTCAATTTCTCTAGCCACACCCAGGCCTGATTATTGCCACACCTGTTCACAATCAAGGCATCACTTAAATAGGAGCTGCTTGACACAGTAAGGTCCACCAGAAGATCCTTAAAAGCTACACATCATGCCGAGACCCAAAGAAATTCAGGAACAATTGAAAAAGAAAGTAATTGAGATCTATCAGTCTGGAAAGGGTTATTAAGCCATTTCCAAAGCTTTGGGAATCCAGCGAACCACAGTGAGAGCCATTATACACAAATGGCGAAGACATGGAACAGTGGTGAACCTTCCCAGGAGTGGCCGGCCGCCCAAAATTACCCCAAGAGCGCAGCGACGACTCATCCAAGAGGTCACAAAAGACCCCACAACAACGTCCAAGGAACTGCAGGCCTCACTTGCCTCAGTTAAGGTCAGCGTTCATGCCTCCACCATCAGGAAAAGACTGGGCAAAAATGGCCTGCATGGCAGAGTTCCAAGGAGAAAACCACTCTGAGCAAAAAGAACATCAAAGCTCGTCTCAATTTCTCCACAACACATCTTGATGATCCCCAAGACTTTTGGGACAACATTCTGTGGACCGATGAGACAAAAGTGGAACTCTTTGGAAGGTGTGTGTCCAAGTATATCTGGCGTAGAAGGAACACTGCATTTCAGAAAAAGAACATTATACCAACAGTAAAATATGGTGGTGGTAGTGTGATGGTCTGGGGCTGTTTTGCTGCTTCAGGACCTGGAAGACTTGCCGTGATAAAAGGAACTATGAATTCTGCTGTCTACCAAGAGATCCTGAAGGAGAATGTCCGACCATCTGTTCGTGTACTCAAGCTGAAACGAACTTGGGTTCTGCAGCAGGACAATGATCCTAAACACACCAGCAAGTCCACCACCGAATGGCTGAAGAAAAACAAAATGAAGACTTTGGAGTGGCCTAGCCAAAGTCCTGACCTGAATCCTATTGAGATGTTGTGGTATGACCTTAAAAAGGCCGTTCATGCTCGAAAACCCTCTAATGTAACTAAATTAGGACAATTCTGCAAAGATGAGTGGGCCAAAATTCCTCCAGGACGATGTAAAAGCCTCATTGCACGTTATCGCAAACGCTTGGTTGCAGTTGTTGCTGCTAAGGGTGGCCCAACCAGTTATTAGGTTTAGGGGGCAATCACTTTTTCACACAGGGCCATGATGGTTTGGATTTTTTTTCACCTTTAATAATAAACACCTTCATTTACAAATTGCATTTTGTGTTTACTTGTGTTGTCCTTGACTATTGTTTAAATTGGTTTGATGTTCCGAAACACTTAAGTGTGACAAACATGCAAAGGAACAGGAAATGAGGAAGGGGGCAAACACTTTTTCACACCACTGTATATGTGTGGATCAACCTTTCTTGCAACATACTTGGCCTCTTCCAGTTCTTCTGTGCGTTGGATGGCATCAGTCTCATACTTGATTCTCCATTGGGATACTTCACCATTTGCCTTGGACAGAGACCTCTGAAGCTCAGCTTTTGCTTCCTGTTCCTCTTCAAACTGCTCACGGAGCAAGTCACAGTCATGGCGGGCTGATTGCAGAGCATGGGCAAGGGCATTCTTAGCCTGTAAATAACATTCAATGAAAAGATTTATGTACGAGGGTTCTTCAAAAAGTTTCTGTACTTTTTTTATATTTATATTTTTATACAAGATATATATATATATATATATATATATAAGTGTGAAAACGTTTTAAAGACCCCTCGTACAGCCAGTATGATTTTAGTGTATAACAACTTGTAAGCTATAGTTAAGTTAAAGTAGAATGTGCATTTTTTTTAATCTCTTTCATATACCTTGCTTTCCTCCTCAAGCTGCCTCTTAAGTTCCTCAACCTGCTGGGTAAAGCCTTGTTTTCCTCTGCTCAGCTGAGAAACCAGAGATTCTTTCTCCTCTAACTGGCGAGAAAATTCACCTAATATGAGATAATATGCAATTACTACAAATAAGAGAGATTAAACATTTTAACTGTTACTGAAATCTACAAAACCAAATGTAGTATTTACATATACTCTGTGTGCCATTTATATAAATATATATGACTATACATGTTTTATATAATGTACTGAATGTTTGTAGTGTTCATTAATATTGATTAGGAAGTTTACCACTCTCAGTCTGGAAGCGGGCTTTTTGAGCTGTAAGGTCATTGATTACACGTATATGCTCATGATCTTTAGACTTGAGCTCACTGAATTGATCCTCAAGAACACGATTTACTTTCTCAAGGTTGGCCTTAAAAAAGAAATACAACAATATCAATGTTTTAAATAACTTTCTGTAAAACATATTGTATTCATAATTGAGGTTTGCTTACTTTTGCTTTGGAGACATTCTCCAAGTTACTTGCAAGGTCATCAATTTCCATTTTGAGTTCACTCTTCTCCTTCTCCAGCTTCTGTTTAACCCTCTGGAGATTGTCAATCTGTTCTCCAAGTTCAGCCACACTGTCAGCATGCTTCTTGCGCAGGGCAGCAGAGGTGGCTTCATGCTGAAGGGTGGATTCTTCCAGATCACGTCTCAGTTTCTGGAACTCAGCCTCACGTTTCTTGTTAAGCTCAATCTGAGCAGAAGTGGCACCACCAGCTTCTTCAAGCCTCTCACTGATCTCTTCAAGTTCTCTGGACAAGTCAGCTCTCTGTTTCTCAATTTTGGCACGAGCAGCACGCTCAGCTTCTATCTCTTCCTCAAGTTCTTCAATACGGGCCTAAGAAGGTACTTTCAGTTATTACATGCAGTTTTAATGATTATTAGAAGCAATATGTCTGCATTTTAGCTCTGTAATCTTACCTGGAGCTCCTTGATCTTTTTCTGCAGCTGAGATTCCAGGGATTGCTCATCTTCAATCCTACTTTGTAGCTGGCTTATTTCAAAGTCCTTCCTGTGGCAAAATAAGTAGTTGTTAGTGACATATTTTAAAACTACAGCCATTTTTAACCTTTTTTTTTTTAATCTTACTAACTTCTTGAGTTTTTCCTCGGCTTGCTGTTTTTCATTTTCCAGATCCATGACTGTTTCCTGAGTTAGTTTTAGGTCACCTTCAAGCTTCCTCTTAGCTCTCTCAAGGTCAAGACGAAGTTTTTTTTCTTGCTCCAAAGATCCTTCCAGCTGATTGGGTAAATAAATATTTACAGTTTAATGAATATGTCTGCAGTTCAATTATACAGCAAAAATCAAGTACACAATAAACTGTACTCACATCATCCACTTGTTGTTCAAGCTTGGTTTTTGCTTTAGTAAGAGAGCTGACTTTATCCTCCTCTGCTTGTAGATCATCAAGAGTTTGCTGATGAGCCTCTTGGAGGGCTTTTTTCTCCTTTGTGAGCTTAGAGATGTTGTCATCCAGAGTTGCCAGTTCTTCTGTAAGGTTTTTTACCTAAGAATAGTGAAAACATTCAAAATATGTCTACTGTGCAATTTAGAAACCTGGCATTTAAGGAATATTATAATGCCCAACCTTGTTTTCTGTTGCATGTTTCTCTTTCTCAACTTTGGCCAATGTCAGCTCTAAGTCATCAATGTCCTTCTTCAGTTCAGAGGATTCATCTTCCAATTTCCTCTTCTTGGCTGTCAGCTCTGCATTGCTTTCCTCCTCATCTTCAAGCCTGTGATCTCTTTGATTTTGGCTTCCAGTTGAATTTTGTTCTTAATGAGGCCATCACATCTTTCCTCTGCATCAGTTAAGCTCTCACCATCCTACATGCAAACAATGTAAAGTAATTTTAAGTATTAAGACAACATTGTATAACCACAACATTGTATAACATTTCCATGTATCTTTTAAGCATTTTACCGACTGCACTTGAAGCTGGAGGTCATTCTTCTCCTGCAGAAGGGCAACCATCTTCTCTTCTAGCTCTTTCCTTTTCGCTTCTGATTTGGCCAGTGCTTCCTTTGTCTTTGCAAACTCTTCCTTCATGTTAGCCATCTCCTTCTCAGTCTCAGCACTCTTCAGGAGAGGCTTAATCTTAAAGTATAGTTTCATCCATGGCCAGTGCTTGACATTCATGAATGATCTCACATTGTACTGAATGGTGTAGATTGCTTCCCTATTTTAAAGAATGCATAATAGTGATGGGCTTGTGCAGATAGGTTACACAGCCTGTTACGGGGTTATAAAATAGTAAAACACAATAGCAATGCTAAACTGTGCTGCATGTACACAGTTTTGCATAAATGTAAATTAAAAGATTGAATTCCGGGTTAAAAAACTATTTTATCTTAGCTATAGGTATGTTTAAATAAAATGGAAGAAAATTTGTTGTTTAATTCCTAGATCAGAGGCAGTGTGTTCCACCATGCAGTGTCATCAATACCTTCTATCCATCATCTTCTTGAATTCTTCTCTCATTAAGAAGCCTCTGCACAGAGCCTGAGTGTGAGTGATCAGCTGGGCCAACTTATCATCTCTCATTTCTTCCAGAGTACCCAAAAGACCAGCTTTGAAGAACACCTGTGGGAAAATAAATCTCATTCAAACCAACTTTAAAAAGCTAGATTAATTCATTCACCCACAAGACTATACCTTAGTGTGCCCAAACTTATACTGGGTGTGATCCACATCAATTGAGCCAAGAAGTTTTTCAGAAGCCTTCTTACTGTCAATGAATTGTCCATCTGGAATTGCACTAGCATTCAGGACCTTGTACCTGAAGTTGGCCAAGTAAAGTTCAAATATTAGTTTGGCCAAATTTTATAAAATTGCTGAAACAGTTTGGAATTAAAAAAGAGAAAGTAAGCAAAATGCTTACCGTTGTTTGAAATCACCATAGAGGATTCTGCTGGGGAAGCCCTTTCGACAGATTCTGATACCCTCCAGGACACCGTTACACCTCAGCTGGTGGATGATCAGATGATTCTCCATGGTACCTGGAGGCGCATGACACACATAATTCAAAACAAGGATCCACTTTTAAACTACACCACCCCCATCAAATCATTCTCTGCAGCTATTACCTTTTTGTACCACCACCCCCTCCCTTTAGAATGTAAGCTCTACGAGCAGGGCCCTCCTGTACCTTTTGTATTGAACTGTACTGTAATTGTGTTGTCCCCCCTATACATTGTAAAGCGCTGCGTAAACTGTTGGCGCAATATAAATCGTGTATAATAATAAACTACATTTTGCCCTATATTATAAATGTCAGTTACCTGGAGTTTTTGTCTCATTGGGGATCAGACAACGTACAAAGTGAGGGTGAGTACTCCTCAGATTGGTCATCAGCTTGTTTAGATTTTCCTGTAGAAGATTGCATTTAGAATAATTGTCACTGCTTTAAAAAGTTAAAGAAAAAAATAATTGTTTCTATTTAAACCACTTACTCTGAACAGGGCAGATACTGTCTGAAAAGAGGAACCCTTCTTTTTCTTTCCACCCTTTCCACCAGAGTCTCCTGAAAAAGAGATGTAAATGTTTAAATCTATTCCATGAATGAATGTTACATCATAACATTTTAAATGGATTACTTACCCTCAGCACCTGCGTAGGAAGAGTAAAGTAAGGACAAGAGCTTCACTGAAGACTTCTGATAGAGGCCGATAACAGTCTCATTCAGTGGGTCCTTGTTCTTGTCAAGCCAGCCACTGATGTTGTAATCCACAGTGCCAGCATAATGCACAAGAGAGAAGTGAGCTTCCGCTTTTCCCTTGCCAGGCTTGGGCTTCTCGAAGTTCTTACACTTGCCCAGATGTTGATCATAAAGCTTATTCTTGAAGGAAGTGTCAGTAGCCTTGGGGAACATGCACTCCTCCTCCAGGATTGAGAAGATGCCCAATGGCTGTTCAGAGAAAAGGACAAGTTACAAATTCACATCAGCTTATAACTTTGAGTTGCTAATATGTAGTATGTAGACACTCACCTTCTCAATAAGCTCAATGCAAGCAGCCAGATCCATACCAAAGTCAATAAACTCCCAATCAATTCCTTCTTTCTTGTACTCCTCTTGTTCCAGAACAAACATGTGGTGGTTAAAGAACTGTTGCAGCTTCTCGTTGGTGAAGTTAATGCAAAGTTGCTCCAAGCTGTTGAACTACAGATTATGATGTATAGATAAGTGTCTGAACTTTGCTATACATAGCCAATGTAATATTCACTATAAAATATATGTTTACACTTACATCAAAGATCTCAAATCCAGCAATATCTAGTACACCAATAAAGTATTGTCTTGGCATTTTGGTGTCCAGCTGTTGGTTAATACGGATGACCATCCACAAAAAGAGTTTCTCATAAACAGACTTGCTGAGGGCACCAACGGCATTGTTTACCTACAAATAATGACTGCGAATGAGCTTATTTTCCTAACAAAATATTCTAACAAACCAAAATATTTTACATTATGATATGCTACCTGTTGGACGGTTTGTCCCTTAGTGACAAACTCATTGCCGACTTTGACCCTGGGGAAGCAGAGAGCCTTCAGCAAATCAGCAGAGTTCAGTCCCATCAAGTAGGCAATTTTATCAGCAACTAGAAGATTTTGTGGATTTATTAAAGCTCAATTAATAGGATTGTCCAGATCAATCACCAAAATTTTCCTTTGCTGGGTTTTAAAGACAAGTCTTAAACCTTACCTTCTGTGCCATCGGGCTCAGCCTGCTCCTCTCTTTGCTTCTGCTTGAATTTCATGTTACCATGGTGCATAACAGCACCAGTCAACTTGTAGATGCCATTTTTTTCATCTGGTGAGAAACCCAGAATGTCTATGGCACTCTGCAAATATATAACTATGTATCATGTTTTGCACAGTTGTATACCAAAATGCCTATAGAACCTCTAGTATCATCACATACATCTGTAGCCATCAATTCCTCTTCATCATCGATACTTTTGACAGCAACTTCACCCTGGCTGATGAAAGGGTAGTCGTATGGGTTTGTGGTCAGCAGAAGCATTTCTGAAAGACAGAAATATTATTGATTAAAGTGACATAGTGTAACAATCTAGTAAATCGCACATCTGTACAACAATACAGTATGTATCTAGATAAAATATAACTTGACTAATTCTCTAGTTTTGTAATCCTTTGCAGAAAAGTTATGGAAGTTACCAATCAGTTCTGGCCTTTTATTAGTCAGGATCTGATAGAAGATGTGGTAGCTTCTTTCAGCTGAAAGCTGGAATGTCACTCTGGACTTCTCTAGCAAGTCTGTAAAGAAAAAGATCACCTTTTACTGAAGGAACATATGAAGTACCCTAAGAAATAAGTTTGAAAGTATCAGGCAAATCTTACAGGTCTCAATATCTGCAGAAGACAGTTTTCCTGTGGTACCAAAGTGGATTCTGATGAATTTACCCTGGAGATGGTGAAGAAACCACGTCAACACAAGTTATGTTGAGCAGAATCCTTGTGGGGCCATAATAATGGTGTTACTTACAAAACGGGAGGAGTTGTCATTTCTCACGGTTTTCGCATTACCAAAGGCTTCCAGCAGAGGGTTTGCTTGGATGATTTGATCTTCCAGTGTGCCCTGTAAATTGGTAAAGTAATACTTCAAAGGTGCTCTTATATGGAATACGAGGTTACTATGAGTCTAAATAAGTTTGTTGTAATCATATGTACAATCTTATCAAGAGCAGTATTGTATATTTTGTTATAGAAGTTCCTTTGATCTCACCTGCAAGCTGTTACTTGGTCCCTTCTTCTTTCCTGAATCACCAATGGCTGCAATTGTTGCAAAGTACTGAATGACACGCTTGGTGTTCACAGTCTTTCCAGCTCCAGATTCTCCGCTGGTTTCAGATTTTACAAATGTCAGTAAATATCCACAACTATAAATTAACTGTACATTTGCAACAGCTAACCGCAATCTCATATTTTACTCACGTAATCAGGATAGACTGGTTTTCACGGTCTGAAAGAGATTAAATACACATGTGAGTTGTGCAGAAATAACTCAGTGGACGATTCAATAACACAAGTTATTTATGAAAGGTACATTACCAGTTAACATGAACTGATAGGCATTATCAGAGATAGAGAATATGTGTGGTGGGGCCTCCTGACGCTTTTTTCCTCTGTAGCCGGCAACAACTTCAGGGTTGTACACTGGCAGCCACTTGTAGGGGTTCACAGTGACACAGAACAGGCCAGAGTAGGTCTGAAAGTTGCACAAGTAATACAGATTATACATCATAAGACATTTTCATTGCAGGCTTGCTAACAATTAACTTTTTTTTTTGATTATGAGAGATTGGAATTCAGTGATATTGCCAAAGAGAGTTGAGCTTCAGGAGCTTTTGCCTTTGCAATAAATATATGAGAAAAATATCAATCCAGCTTACATAGATCATCCAGGCTGCATAACGCTCTTTGAGGTTAAACAGCACAGATGCCTCATTCAGGTGGGTCATCATGGCCATGTCTTCAATCTTATCATACTTGGGAGGGTTCTGTGGGTACACCTGTTCTTCTTTGACAGTTACTTCCTGCAAACAACACAATGCTTGGTTGAGCTGACTAGCGGTAACTTGTTACATTGTAAATGTGTGAATGATATTTCAGTGGTTACCCTTCCATCATCTGTCTTAACAGTGACTTTGCCACTATCACGAGCAGTGATAAAACCCTTCACATAGAGCTCTTTGGTGTGATCCACAAAACAACTGTTCTTGGCGTCAAATGGTTTGTTCTGTGCCTCCACTCTCTCCTTCTCAGTTTTTCGCAGAAAGGGAGCAGCCGGTCCAAAAATCGACATTTCTGCATCTGAAGACATGGTTGAGGCAGTCTGTGTAAGCGGAAATAAGAGAAATAGTGACAATGAACATGTAATGTTTGACCTGTAGCAGCATCCATATCTATGCTTCAATGGCTAGATGCTAACACACGTGGAAGTAGTGTGTTTTTAGGGCATGGTGGAATAAAGTTTAATTTACTAAAACATTTAGAATCTTATATGTTTCCCCATAACATGCTCCTGTGTATTAGAAGGTATGGCACTTTATATTGCAGGATGTGGGGGGAATGTAAGAGGTGAATATTTTCGTGGAACTGTTTTAAGCTGTTACAGGTGGAGCTTGATGAGCTGAATTGGCTCCTGGCTTTTTTATGTCTTTTATGTCTTGAGTACCCTAACACTGAGACCCCCCTGTCACAATTCCCAACTGAGATCTCCCGGCCATAATTGCCAACAGAGATCTCCCTGCCATAATTGCCAACTGAGATCTCCCTGCCATAATTGCCAACAGAGATCTCCCTGCCATAATTGCCAACTGAGATCTCCCTGCCATAATTCTGCATTGGGTTCCCTCTACCGGGTAGTTTTTGGTGTGTCTGCCTACCTGTGTGTTGTAGCTCCTCGTGCTGTAATTTCCATAATTTAGAATACATAAAAAAACCAAGAGGCAGAGTGGGTGTTCCTCATAATGGACACAGCAGATGTACGGACCTGGAAACTCAGCTCAGAGATCTCACAAATAGAGTCTCCAAGTGATAGAAGAGACTGTTAAGATGTTTAATTCTCCAGCATCTACCCAAAGATGAAATATCAATTTGGACTCTACTTAACCTTTGTTAAAAGAACTATTCAGCCTATTAAGTTTATGAACTAAAACAAGAAACATTTAAAATATTTTATGTATGGCAATATTTAATTTGTGTTCAAGTCTTTGTATTGAGTGTGGATGCAACGTAAAGTTAATAGTCAGAGCTTTTCAGTATATTTATGTGTCTTCCCAATCATATGTGTGTTAGCTGTAAAGCCTTTAAATCCACAAACAATCAGGCCTGCCTGATTGGATAAAAATTGGATAGTGTAGGTAGGTCCTTATATTACATAGTTTGCTAAATCTAAAGGCAATTGTATAGTGAGATTGTATCTGTATGGTGAGCATAAGATCAATCATGTGTTGGCTATATGAAACGAAATCCTCTGTGATGTATACTCACCTTCTAGTGCTGCTCTCAGTTAAAATCTTCTATTCCCCTTTTGAAAGAAAAAAAAAATAGATGATTAAGTTAAATTGAGAGGTATGTATTGTACACCCATCCCATATCTCAATCCAGCTTTGCATCATGCAATCAGTGTATACAGAAGACAACTTACCAAGAGGCTACTTATGAAGGATGGACTGGAGAGCTTATATAGGGGCTTTTATACTCTCTCAGCATAACTGAACTGCCATCAATCAATGATTTCATTACCTTAACTGTACACAGAAACCCAACACTTTCAGTAAAAATAACTTAACAATTCTGAGGCATTAGTCTATCCCTCTGCATTACCTATTGCTGGCTTTGACAGGTCTAGTTGTCACTGTGTTAACTGAGCACCATACCCAGAGAACATGCACAAGAGGCTGCTAGTTTTACAGGGATAACAGTTGGCGTCTTCTCGTAAAATTGTATGTGAATTATAAAAAGCTATCTATCTGTCTGTCTATCTATCTTATCTATCTATCTATCTATCTATCTTATCTATCTATATATCATGCTATTTTAGTTTCTTTCTTTTTTTCTTTCTTGTCATTCACTAGTGAGTGGAGGTATTTACCATATGTAGACAAAGCTATATATTATATAGTAATTACCCCATTAATAAATCTGTTTCACCCATGTCTCCATCAACTGCTATGAAAGTATTTGTGGATAAATTTAAAGCCAAATTTATTTATTTTGTTTCACTTTAAATTCAATACATTTGCCTTTTAATGGAATTAAAATACTGCAGATTGTCTTCAGCAGACAGGCAAATGCCTTGGCCATAAAAAGAAGTGAGAGGTGTAAATAATCCCATGTCTTTTGTGGGCTCATAAAGGATGGCATCACATCCATGTATGCAGATTTCCTATGGTCTCATCCTGGCCTACCCCGCCACCCTACTGTCATTCTCCATCCAGACTCCACCATGGCCACCGCACAGCTGCTGAAGGCTGCATTAACACTTATACTGGCCTGAAGTGATAGATCATACATAGCAGTGGAAAATCGTTTTCTTTTCTCTAAGCCTTCTATTTTTATGGAGAGGGGGAAAGGGCTCAGTTGTGACTGCTGTAACAACTACAATACACTGTTCTTTCTATCTATCTATTGATCCTTATGATCTTCTGATCTAAAACAAATAAGCATCAGGTGAACTAAATCCAAAAAGAGTCTGTTGTACTGGTTCAGGAAAAGAGTAGTGGTGCTGGAAATAACTCCAGTGTGGACAAAATAATAATAATATGAATCTAGTCCATGAAGTGATAACGTTGAAGAGTAAGTCCTTCTGATCAACTCAATGAAAACAGATTGGAAACATATGCTTGACTGATGTCAGAATAAGGCGTAGGTACGCTTACCGGAAATGTTGGATGTGGGTACCATACGGCATACACATCAGACAGGCTTAAAGATGGAAGGTCTTGCATCTATGGATAATCACGGCAGACTGGAGCTCAAACAATTTCCGGAGCTGTACGCTGGATCGGTCAGCAGGGTAAGTATGCTCAACATACAATCATCCGATGGTCACAAGAATGATGATGGAGACC
The DNA here is from genome assembly GCA_028564925.1 of Lithobates sylvaticus. NCBI lineage: Eukaryota > Metazoa > Chordata > Amphibia > Anura > Ranidae > Lithobates > Lithobates sylvaticus. The sequence goes on along the minus strand of CM053033.1, from coordinate 100,245,273 downwards.
GGGGAAGGGAATAAAAAATGGAGACCACTCCAATGGTGCAGGTCAAAAGGGCAAGAATTTATTCACATATGCATGTGAAAATTAAAAGAATAAAAATCTCGAGACAATATAAATGAAAATTTCGGCAATATGAGGGGCGTAGGATAGCTGGCCCGACGCGTTTCGACTAAAGTCTTCCACAGGGGCATATCTCTGGCCCCCCATATTGCCTCCAACAATTTATAGACATAAAACTGGACAGGAGCCGCCCCCTTGGTCACGGCAGGAAGTGGACGCCTCCAGCCTGAACCAAATGCGATACAGGGGGTGGGTTCCAGATTGTCTAAACATAATAAATAAAACTCTGAAAACATTAAACATATTGAGTGGCAAACAAACACATCCATATGCATCCTGGTTGTGAGATGAATGCTTTGGGAAATATGTGACTATTGTTCCAATCTCATACACTAATGTAGTACAAAAGCCCCCGTAAATGGTCCAGTCCAAAATTGGGATCACAGGACCAATCCAAGTCCAGGGACTGGTATTCCCGCCAAATGGTTGTCCAATCGCGGTCTTCTACAGACCGGATATCCGGGAGTGACACGCTATAGTTGGTTGGCGGTCATCACGCATCTGACCGCCAACCAACTATAGCGTGTCACTCCCGGATATCCGGTCTGTAGAAGACCGCGATTGGACAACCATTTGGCGGGAATACCAGTCCCTGGACTTGGATTGGTCCTGTGATCCCAATTTTGGACTGGACCATTTACGGGGGCTTTTGTACTACATTAGTGTATGAGATTGGAACAATAGTCACATATTTCCCAAAGCATTCATCTCACAACCAGGATGCATATGGATGTGTTTGTTTGCCACTCAATATGTTTAATGTTTTCAGAGTTTTATTTATTATGTTTAGACAATCTGGAACCCACCCCCTGTATCGCATTTGGTTCAGGCTGGAGGCGTCCACTTCCTGCCGTGACCAAGGGGGCGGCTCCTGTCCAGTTTTATGTCTATAAATTGTTGGAGGCAATATGGGGGGGCCAGAGATATGCCCCTGTGGAAGACTTTAGTCGAAACGCGTCGGTCCAGCTATCCTACGCCCCTCATATTGCCGAAATTTTCATTTATATTGTCTCGAGATTTTTATTCTTTTAATTTTCACATGCATATGTGAATAAATTCTTGCCCTTTTGACCTGCACCATTGGAGTGGTCTCCATTTTTTATTCCCTTCCCCGGTCTCCATCATCATTCTTGTGACCATCGGATGATTGTATGTTGAGCATACTTACCCTGCTGACCGATCCAGCGTACAGCTCCGGAAATTGTTTGAGCTCCAGTCTGCCGTGATTATCCATAGATGCAAGACCTTCCATCTTTAAGCCTGTCTGATGTGTATGCCGTATGGTACCCACATCCAACATTTCCGGTAAGCGTACCTACGCCTTATTCTGACATCAGTCAAGCATATGTTTCCAATCTGTTTTCATTGAGTTGATCAGAAGGACTTACTCTTCAACGTTATCACTTCATGGACTAGATTCATATTATTATTATTTTGTCCACACTGGAGTTATTTCCAGCACCACTATTTTTCTATACATTATATGTATTGTTTCTTCTGAGTGCTGTGACACATATACACTCTCGCACATGTATCAGCGCTACATTTTTTGGATCCACACGTATTTTGACTTTGTTTGTTTTGTTTGTTGGCAGCTTTTACATGGTCCAAATTGATTAGCGCGTTTTTTTTCCCCAAATTTATTCAGGAAACGAGTAGCATTAATTATTAATATGAGAAAATTTTGAACATTCCAGAAGACTAAAGTGAAAAAATCAGGACTGTGATGAGTCCACAAGTTCATAGACGTACAAAGGCAGGCACATAGTTTGGCAGATGTGACCATTGGTATTGTTCCTTCGCTGTTCCACCTCTAATCGTGAGTGTTTTTATTTCTTCTTTTATCAGTCTGATTTCAAGCACCCAGCATCAGGTGAAGTCAGACCATCACCTGACCTTTCTCAGTCAGTGGGGTTTGTTTACTAAAGGCAAAAATACTGTTCCCCAGAGCTTAGTAAATGCGGTGAAGCTCTTCTGACTTTCAATAGCCAATCATGGGCAATCAAAATGCTGTTTTCCTATTTTCCTTGCACATGATTGGGTATTTTTTGCAAATTGAAATTTTACTACATTCACTAAGCTAGGACAGGTGAAGATTTCTACTAAATGGAGAAAAATCCATACAAAGGACACAGTATATTAAAAGTTGTGTCCCTCATGCTGATTTTTCTGTTTTTATTTTCAGCTAAACTTAGGCCTTAACAGTTTATTTGCTGTTAGTAGATCAACTCCTATGACTCAAAAAGGACTGAAGCCAAGGGATAAACATAGCAATAAGGCAGCTAGCATTTCTATAAGAGCATATAAATCTGATTGCACATTATTCCATATATATCCTATCTATATATCTATAACATATAGTTCATATATATTATCAATATACCGTATGTAACAAATTGACATTTAAATGTCTTGCTACATGTAGCTGTTACTTTGACATGATATGACACCACTAGGTTTTAATTTATACCACTTGATCCCCTATTTTATTGTCTATCAAAATGAGTGAGCAGCCCCACAAACATCCTGGGGGGGGGGGGGGGGGGGGGGGGGGGGGGGGCTGAGTGAGGATAATGCTCTATCTACCTGCCAATATGTTTTTGGTAGAGCTTCAACATTATCATATGGACTTTTCCAGCAGACAGGTCCCTTAGGCCTGGTTCACACCGATGCATTTTTTTAGTGCGTTTGCAGTTTTGCAGAAACACACTGCAGTCCATTTAATATGGTTTTCTATGGGTCACGTTCACATCTATGCGTTTTATGGAAAGGGCCAGGAACTTTTTTCTGGTTTTTGGTTCTAAAAATTTCAATGGATCAAAAATGTGTATTGAAAAACACAAAATACACCTGGAATATGCAAAGTGCAACCTGCATAGGTGTGAACCAGGCCTTAAAGTTTAGTATATAAGATATGTTTCAGCATTAGTTATATCCAGGGTATATTTAAAATGCAATAGAGGCCTTTGTAATGTCTGGGTCCAAGCACTGCTGTTATCCTGCTCCACCATCTCCTTGAACATAGGAGATTGTGGAGTCCTATGAAGATCGTGGCAGACTTACAGCTGATGCTGTGATAAATGCATAACATGGAGCCATCAGGGAACCTAGATCAGGCACATTAGTGAGGCAAGTGGTCACTGCTGATGATTTGGAAACCCTCTTTATAAGCACCACACCTGGATAAACATGCTTGCATATTGAGCAAGTTCCGGCCAGTGGTCTATCCTAAAGACCCAGTAATCCAGTAGATGCTCTGTTGGAAAGGTCTCCAAGTCTGCTCTTGCCCCTAGATATTTCTGCACCATATAATGCAGATGCTGGCAATAGTTGCTGGAATCTATCAGACCTTAGCATGTGGATGGTTGGGACCGGATTTCTTTTTATGGTTTAGCAACTGGGGTAGGGAAATTTGTCTGCTAAAATCAATTGGTGGTGTACAGCTAGCAGATTGGCTGCAAGTACTTGGGACACCTATTGCTATACCTTCATTCCTCTCAGTGTAGGTTTTTGAGAGGACTGGAGGTATAGTAGGGTTGGAGATCCCAGATGAGGATCAAGGAGAAGTCTGCCTTTTTCTTTGATGTGGGTCTTTCAAGTGCTGTTGCCAATGGACTGCTTGGCATGTCGTTATATGTCTGGTCAAGCTTGATCCACTTCAGACATAGGTTGCAAACAGCAACGGTTTGATCTGCTGCACACATGTCAAAAAAAGGCCCACACCAAGGAACTTTTAAAAGTCAGCGGGGAGTTAGCAGCGCTCTGCACCTGCGGAGCTCTGCAGTGTGATGCAATAGGGTGACTGCTCTTAAGTTGCCCCCTAGAGGACATCCTATCTCATTGGATTTGTGCCTCCTCCTCCTCACTTTCCTCCTCCCTACTCTCAGGCACCCAAGTACAGTCAGTGACCTCATCATCCCCAGTCCTTCTCAGGACTGGAGCAAACTTGGCAGTAAGCTGCAGCTGGGGGAACATGACTGCCAATTCTTGTCCTTCTGTGGCACCCCCTCTCTCTGGGCTCACGCTACTCCCTTCCTCATCCTGTGAACCAACATCGGGCCTTCAAATCGCTGCGCATCCTCTAGCAGCATATAACCGACACTGGGGTCGAATAATTTTGGGGACACCTCCGTGCATGATGGTGGGGCTACGGAAGGAGTGACTGTGGACAAGGAGCTGGTGGAATAGGCTGCTTTGGCAGCTGCGTTGGAAGGCAAACTACTCTGAGCCTGGGTGACAGAGGATGAGGATGGCTTTATTTAACCACTCCACCAACTCTTCTGCATGTTGTGGCTCAATAAGACGGCCAGCAGCAGCAAAAAAGGACAAGCGTGCCCCACGGCCACCTGCAAAGGATGCACCATGTCCACGACCACCACTGTTGACTGTCGACACAGAGGCTGCTTGTCCGCTTTTAGTGGCCTGTAAGCGCCTGCCTCTCCTTGGTGGCCTTCTGGTCATAATGTATTTTTTGTTTTGCAACACCACACTACACTGTATTGTATACTGTGTACACCACCAGAAGTATAGTAAAAACTGTACACACTGTATTGGCTATTGTGTACACCAACAAAAGTGTATTAGAAACTGTACACACTGTATTAGATACTGCGTACACCACCTGCACTGTATTAGAAACAGTACACCACGGAATGCACTGTAGATATAGGCTACACTGGATGCAGAGTATATATATATATATATATATATATATATGACTGTGTGTGCATGTATGTATGTGTGTGTATATATATATATATATATATATATATATATATATATATATATCAAAAACACTGCCACTAACTGAATAATTTGCTTAATCAAACACAAGCTATCTCTCTGTCCATGCCAGAACACTACACACGGCCGCTCTGTAAGCAGCCTTATATTGTGTGGGGCGTGGACTTAGTCCCTCTGAGCCATGATTGGCCAAAGGCACCCTGCCTTTGGCCAATTATGGCTCTCTCAGCAGAGCGCGCTGTGATTGGCCAATGCATGCAGGTCAGGTGCATGCTTTGGCCAATCATCATACAGCAATGCACCGCGATCTTGCAGTGCATTATGTGGCATTTCATGGTGCTCATATTTCCCACGAATGCCCCATAATGTTCGCTGTTCGGCGAACGGGCAAATACCGATGATCGAGTCCAACTTATGTTCGACCAGAACATCGAGCTCATCCCTACTGCTGAACTCCTGAGTGCTGTACAATGGAGTGTACACTACATATTCCTGAGTTCTGCATTCTGTACACTGGGCTGTACATAGTATACTCCTGACACCTGCACTATTTATGCTATATTTGTATTACATATTTTTAACCAAAGTGTTGTCTCAGCAGTTGCTGGTTGCTATGTACCCCTAAACTATTTTAATAGAGTTGATCTTTAAGGTAGGCTCAGTAAAAGTTTTAGCTCTATGCCTATAGTCTGTGTGCAAAAAAGCATATGAAATTCCCCTTTAAGCCCTTTCTATTAGCACAGTGTGACCATACTCACTGCTCCCTGCAGAGTTCTATGTGCACTGCATTATTGTTCTCCCTGGATTGCCCAGAGGTGCCCCAAATCTTTCACAATTACTTGCAAGGCCCTATCCTACAACATCACTATATGCTTCTGATTCCACATGAAACCCAACTGGCAAAACCAAAGCGGTGATGGGAGGCGGAGACAAGTGTGGTGGCAGCTGGAAGTGGGATCCTAGCTGCAGAAGACAATCGAGAGCATTTACACTGACATTGATTGGTATCTTTTCCATGGGTAGTGGATGATCTTGTCCCATCACTGGCTGAAGGACAATGATCTAATGACCGGATTTCCAACCTGTGGCCGGAGGTCCCTATGCAGCCTTTTGATATATGATGTCATGCCCTTGGAATGCAGTCATTGATTTGTAAAGGGGCAATATCAGTGAACTCTCTGTCTTTTGCAGTATGTCTGCAGGGTACAACCAAAACCGTATCATGTCCACTGCTGTAACCATCATTACCTGTAGTATGTCTGCAGTGTCTGGCCATCATGCCCTATTGTACTCCTGCAGTCTATGACCAGTATTTCTTTAAGTATGTCTGTGGTCTATGGAAGATGTCCTTAGCATTACATACACTGAGAATGATGTGTGGCCCTAATGTCAGTTTACAACCGCTACTCTAGTGCACGAAAGAAAAAGGAACAATATCTAGATTAAACACCATGGTTACAAGATTAAAAAATATTTATTTGTACACATATAGGAGACAAGTGTTAGAGAAAGCAGAAATTCACATTCTGCAAATGTCTTCCTCCTCTGGTGGGTATTGGGGGAGAGTTATTTACTCTTCACTCTCAGGTTTCTGCAAAAAAAAAAACAGGTTTTACAATATGCTCTGACAAACAAAATCACTTTATGTAATATGGAACTAGAGTTTTTTTTTTATGATTTTAGATTTTGAAAATCATAACAGGTTACCAAACAATATATAATAATTGTTAATTCTACTGTATACTATCCACCTTAAAGCAATATTAGTGAACATTTAGTATTACTCATCTGTACCTTTCCACCAATGTCACGGCTCTTTGCTCTGAATTTGTTGACCTGGGACTCTGCAGTGTCAGCTCTCTCCTCAGCTTCTTCCAATTCATGCTTGACCTTTCTGAAGCGGGACAAGTGAGCATTGGTTTGTTCCTCCTGGAGAAGGAAATAGACCAATTGTTAGCCAAGAATTCCATGTATGAGACTGGTTTTAATATAGTACATAGAAAATTAATGATATTTTATCCCCGACTTACAGATTCCTCAGCCTGTCTCTTGTAGGCTTTTACTTTCAACTGTAGTTTGTCTACCAGATCCTGGAGTCTCACGACATTCTTCCTATCCTCCTCAGTCTAGAAATTAAATAATTGATTTTATAGTTTATAACATTTATCATTTTTTAAGGTTTAGTTTAATGTACTGCTTGCCAAAAGATTAAATGAATCAATAATAAGTTACCTGATAGGTCAGTTCTTTCACTCTCCTCTCGTACTTGCGAACACCCTTTATTGCCTCTGTTCCACGTTTCTGTTCATTTTCCAACTCGTTCTCCAAATCACGCACCTGAAGGAACAATTTTTATGTGATTTGTTGTCACTCTTGGAGTATAGTTAAGAAAGAAAACTGCTATAATAAATTGCTTACCCTAGCCTCCAGTTTCTGGATCTGTTTCTTGCCACCCTTCATTGCCAACTGTTCTGCTTCATCCAATCGATGCTGCAGGTCCTTCACTGACTGTTCAAGGTTCCTCTTCATTCTCTCTAAGTGGGCACTGGTGTCCTGCTCCTTCTTCAGCTCCTCTGCCATCAATGCAGCCTTTGAGTAGAAGATTAAACTTTGAAATCAGATTTCCTTTCTTAGATAAATTATTTGTATGGAGAGAGAGTTGAATACATACATCAGTGATGGCTTTCTTGGCTTTCTCCTCAGCATTTCTGGCCACTTGGACAGCTTCCTCAACTTCATTCTGCAGCTGGCTCATGTCATTTTCTAACTTCTTTTTGGTGTTGATGAGGCTTGTGTTCTGCAAACAAGACAGTACATTATAGACCTTTTTCCTTTCAGACCATTTTATATTTTACCTGTCTCTTTTTCTAACATTATTCTTTTACCTGAGTGTGAAGAAGCTGAACACGTTCACTTGCATCCAAAAGTTCCTGCTCAGCCAACTTGCGAGATCTCTCTGTCTGTTCCAGTGCAGCCCTAATTTCCTCAATTTCAGCCTGTTGAAGGTTTGTCCTGCGCTCCACTACAGCCACCTGTTCTCTCAGGTTTTCCTGGCTCCTCAAGGAATCATCAAGATGAAGCTGGACATCCTTTAAGACAGACAGACAGGCAGACAAACAGTAAATAGTAATATTGAAGTGAATGATGTCATTAAAACTGTTGCAATAGAGCTTAACATTTAACCAGCAAAGTTTCCAGATACAGAAAAATATAATTTTTTGTAAACTGATATAGTTCAATTGAAGAGGAAGGAAGTACCTTGAGTTGAGCTTGCACATTCCTAAGTTGTTTTTGAGCCTCAGCAGCTTGGCGGTTGGCATGGCTCAGCTGTATCTCCATCTCATTCAAGTCTCCTTCCATCTTCTTCTTCAGTCTCAGAGCATCATTCCTGCTTCTAATTTCAGAATCCAGTGTGCTCTGCATGGTGTCAATAACTCTCTGGCTGTTTCTCTTCAGTTGCTCGATCTCCTCCTCTTTCTCTGCAATCTTCCTGTCCACCTCAGATTTCACCTGATTCAACTCAAGCTGGATGCGGAGAATCTTGGCTTCCTCATGCTCCAGAGATCCCTGTCAAATAACCAAAAACATTAGAAGCTTGACAAATTTTAACAAAAAGACTGTATTTTTTAACCACTTAAGGACCCTGATCTTAACCCCTTCCCTGCCAATGTCATGTATACAGTGTCAGTGCATTTTTTTTAGCACTGATCACTGTATTGGTGTCACTGGTCCCCAAAAAGTGTCACTTAGTGTCAGATTTGTCTGCCACAATGTTGCAGTCCCGCTAAAAATCGCTGAACGCCGCCATTACTAGTAAAAATAAAAAGTCTATAAATCTATCCCATAGTTTGTAGACACTGTAACTTTTGCGCAAACCAATCAACATACGCTTTTTGGGATTTTTTTGATCAAAAATAAATAGCAGAATACAGATTGGCCTAAATTGATGATAAATTCGTTTTTTTACATTTTGTTATTGGATATGTTTTATAGCAGAAAGTAAAAAAATTGTTATTTTCTTTCAAAATTGTCAGTCTTTATCTGTTTATAGCGTAAAAAATAAAAACCACAGAGGTGATCAAATACCACCAAAAGAAAGCTATTTGTGGGGGAAAAAGGGAAAAACTATTTTATTTGGGTACAGTGTCGCATGAAAGCACAATTGTGAGCAATTGTGCAGTATCGCAAAATAATGGCCTGGTCAGGAAGGGGGTAAAACCTTCTTTAACCAAGTGGTTAAGTTTAACATGCTGTAATACCTCAGCTTCTTCCAAAGCAGATTGTAGATCGCTCTTTTCCTGTTCCATTTGCTTCCTGGACTTCTCAAGCTCATTAATTGATTTAACTGATTCCCCAATCTGTTCAGTGAGATCTGAAATCTCCTCTGCAATCAAATTTAACAGTATCATGTAACTGATATTTAATATCATATATTGCACTAGGTGATGCAATTCATATGGATAAGGTTCATTTAATTCTTACGCTGCAAATTCTTGTTTTCACGTTTTAGGGTTTCAACATGTTCTAAAGACTCCTCATAAGCGTTCTTCATCTTAAAGATTTCTGTGCTTAGTCCCCTAGCTTCCTTCTGAACAGACTCTAGCTCAGCCTGGCCTTCTTCATACTTCTGTTTCCATTCAACAAGTACCTGAAAAAGATCAGAAAACAGTTATTGTATATATGTTGATGATGGCTCAATGTACATTTTTTTTATTACTAGCATAAAATCAGCTTTTGTTACTCTGTATGTATCCTGACATTACCTTGTCAAAGTTCCTCTGTTTCTTATCCAGAGCTGCAGCTGCACTGTTTGCTCTCTCTACATCGACCATCAGATCCTCAACTTCAGCCTGAAGCCTCTGTTTGGTCTTTTCTAGGGAGCCACATTTGGAGTTCACTGCCTCAACTTGTTCCTCGGCTTCCTGGAGACGTTGGGCAAGCTTCTTTCTGTATTTAAATAATCAAAAAGGGTGTTGGGTATTGCACACACCTCTCCATTTTAGACTTGATTATTTTTTTCACTGGCATACTTGGCCTCTTCCAGTTCTTCTGTGCGCTGGATGGCATCAGTCTCATACTTGGTTCTCCATTGGGAAACCTCACCATTTGCCTTGGAGAGAGACCTCTGAAGCTCAGCCTTTGCCTCCTGTTCCTCTTCAAATTGCTCACGGAGCAATTCACAGTCATGGCGGGATGATTGCAGGGCATGGGAAAGGGCATTTTTGGCCTATAAACAAAATTCAGCGTCAAAAGTTAACGAAAACACTAAGGTATCAGTGTAAAACAATTTCTATCCTATAGTTACTGTATGTTAAAGTTTGCATTTCTGGAATGCAGGCACAGTTCCATCATGTTTGATATCTGTAAAAATACTGCAAATACAATGGCTCCCGACTGTCCCTGATTTGGAGCAATGTCCCTCTCCCTCAGTCCTCCTCATTTGTCCCTCATTTTGGTCTGATCTACAGTGGTGTGAAAAAGTGTTTGCCCCCTTCCTCATTTCCTGTTCCTTTGCATGTTTGTCACACTTAAGTGTTTCGGAACATCAAACCAATTTAAACAATAGTCAAGGACAACACAAGTAAACACAAAATGCAATTTGTAAATGAAGGTGTTTATTATTAAAGGTGAAAAAAAATCCAAACCATCATGGCCCTGTGTGAAAAAGTGATTGCCCCCCTTGTTAAAACATACTATAACTGTGGTTGTCCACACCTGAGTTCAATTTCTCTAGCCACACCCAGGCCTGATTATTGCCACACCTGTTCACAATCAAGGCATCACTTAAATAGGAGCTGTTTGACACAGTAAGGTCCACCAGAAGATCCTTAAAAGCTACACATCATGCCGAGACCCAAAGAAATTCAGGAACAATTGAGAAAGAAAGTAATTAAGATCTATCAGTCTGAAAAGTGTTATAAAGCCATTTCCAAAGCTTTGGGAATCCAGCGAACCACAGTGAGAGCCATTATCCACAAATGGCGAAGACATGGAACAGTGGTGAACCTTCCCAGGAGTGGCCGGCCGCCCAAAATTACCCCAAGAGCGCAGCGACGACTCATCCAAGAGGTCACAAAAGACCCCACAACAACGTCCAAGGAACTGCAGGCCTCACTTGCCTCAGTTAAGGTCAGCGTTCATGCCTCCACCATCAGGAAAAGACTGGGCAAAAATGGCCTGCATGGCAGAGTTCCAAGGAGAAAACCACTGCTGAGCAAAAAGAACATCAAAGCTCGTCTCAATTTCTCCACAACACATCTTGATGATCCCCAAGACTTTTAGGACAACATTCTGTGGACCGATGAGACAAAAGTGGAACTCTTTGGAAGGTGTGTGTCCAAGTATATCTGGCGTAGAAGGAACACTGCATTTCAGAAAAAGAACATTATACCAACAGTAAAATATGGTGGTGGTAGTGTGATGGTCTGGGGCTGTTTTGCTGCTTCAGGACCTGGAAGACTTGCCGTGATAAAAGGAACTATGAATTCTGCTGTCTACCAAGAGATCCTGAAGGAGAATGTCCGACCATCTGTTCGTGTACTCAAGCTGAAACGAACTTGGGTTCTGCAGCAGGACAATGATCCTAAACACACCAGCAAGTCCACCACCGAATGGCTGAAGAAAAACAAAATGAAGACTTTGGAGTGGCCTAGCCAAAGTCCTGACCTGAATCCTATTGAGATGTTGTGGTATGACCTTAAAAAGGCCGTTCATGCTCGAAAACCCTCTAATGTAACTGAATTAGGACAATTCTGCAAAGATGAGTGGGCCAAAATTCCTCCAGGACGCTGTAAAAGCCTCATTGCACGTTATCGCAAACGCTTGGTTGAAGTTGTTGCTGCTAAGGGTGGCCCAACCAGTTATTAGGTTTAGGGGGCAATCACTTTTTCACACAGGGCCATGATGGTTTGGATTTTTTTTCACCTTTAATAATAAACACCTTCATTTACAAATTGCATTTTGTGTTTACTTGTGTTGTCCTTGACTATTGTTTAAATTGGTTTGATGTTCCGAAACACTTAAGTGTGACAAACATGCAAAGGAACAGGAAATGAGGAAGGGGGCTTTTTCACTCCACTGTATATAGATGTATATAAAATGCACTTTTTATCTTTCGAAAAGTGTTTTCCAGCACTAAACCTTTTATCTGATTTCTAAATTGCTGCATTTGCAAGCCAATATAAAGGAATAGTATTGGTAAGAAAAAAAATCACTTTTTGGTTTAACCAATCTTGTTTTTTTTGTACAATTCTCCTTTAAGGGGGCGTGGCAAGGGGTGTGTCCTATGCCTACATACTTTTGCTGATAGGTGTCCCTCATTCCCATCTACAAAAGTTGGGAGGTATGCAATTACTGAAATGTAGTTTGCAGATAACACAGCAGTAGTGGAATTCATGCTTATGTATAGGTAGGAAGTTGAAAAACTGGAGGTTTGGTATAGAGCAAACCATCTCTCCATAAATGTATAGAAAACAAATGAGAAGACTGTGGATTTTAGGAAGCTCAGCACCTCCTTTCTAAATTGGGCATGTAAATGTTGAGATGGTTTCATGTTGTAAATTTGTGGGGGTGCACACTTCACAAATCATTATACTGACACAGGTTGCATAGTGAAGAATGCCTATCAGCTACTTTATTTTTTGAGGAATATCGGCAGCAGTTTACTGACTATTTGTGATATTTGCAATCACAGGTGCAAGAAAACAGCCTTCAATTTTATGAGAGATTCATCCCATCCTGCTTATTAATTGTTACTCCCCCTTTCTTTAGGTTGCTTTAACACATCAGGACTAGAACCACCAGCCTGGGGAATAACTCCAGAGTTACAGAGAAAAACAGACCCAATCATGAAGTTTTTCTTCTCACTACAGGAACAAGGCAAAAGCAAAAAAAATAAAAATAAAAGAATGCTGGGTCCTGCTTTAGAGAAGATTAGGAAATGTTGGGGTCAATTTCAATCATGCCAATACAAATAGAAGAATATGCCTTTTTCTCTCTTTTTAACGTACCTTGTTTTCCTCCTCAAGCTGCCTCTTAAGTTCCTCAACCTGCTGAGTAAAGCCTTGTTTTCCTCTGGTCAGCTGAGAAATCAGAGCTTTTTTCTCCTCTAATTGTCGAGAAAATTCACCTAATAAGAGAAAATATTTATTTAGAACAAATTATATGAAGGAATGGTTTTTAATATTAGTATTTTATACATATAGTTTACCACCTATAATAAAGTATAGTGCTATTTTTGTTGTATAAAAGTCGTTAATAATTATTGACATTGATTAAAAAATGTACCATTCTCGGTCTGGAAGCGAGCTCTTTGTGCAGTCAGATCGTTGATAACACGAATGTGCTCATCATCTTTAGTCTTGAGTTCACTGAGCTGATCCTCAAAAACACGGTTCACTTTCTCAAGGTTGGCCTGCAAAAGCAAATATAACAATATCAATTTAAAAACAAAAAATTATTATATTGCAGCTTACCAATTCTTATTTGTGGTGGCTGCATTTGTTTCTTTTCTAAGGATTTTGTTTCTTTATTTTCATCTGATTTTCGCCAGTAAGTGTTCTATTTTTAAACTTTAACAGACCGAGCTGTCTATAAAAAGTGTCAGTTAAGAGTATTGGGACAAACCATTTAACACTGACAGAAGGGCTTACAATGATCAGCATTTATGTAAAACCTTTATCCTAAAAGAAAAAAAAAAACTGTTGCTGTAACTGCTTAGCTAGCAAGCGTTCAGCTTTAAAGGGGTTGTAAATGGATTGCAAGGATGCTGTCAGGGACTTACCAGGCGTTTCCAGGCTTTCCGTGCGCATACTGGTGCGCGGCTGGCGCGCGCGCGTGCACGTTAGCGTGCGCGTGCACGTTGGCGCGCACAGCGGCGCGCGCGTGCATGTGCGCATGCGCGAGAGCGCAATTGGCGCCAAAACGGGCTTTAAAAGCCCAGCAGTGACACTCAGCCAGTGCTGTGTTGTCTTAAAGCTTCCTGCTTGTCAGCCATCTGAAAACCTGATCTGAACGTTTGAACCTGTGATCTTCCGTTACCGACCCGGTTCTGTTTGGACTAATCTGCCTTCTCCTATCTGACCCGGCCTGCCTGACCTTGTCTGCATTTGCTTTTGGTTACCGACTTCTGCCTGCCTACCGACTCTGCCATTGCCTGCTCCTATCATCTGATTGATCTGCTGTTGCCAACCGGACTGTTTGACCTTGCCCTGCCGATTCCCGTTTGCCTGATCCGCCTGCTGCCTGGTTCTATTGTGTCCTGCTTCACCACCTACAACTGCAGACTTACACCCTGCCATCTGCATACAGGAACTACTGGAGGACCTCCCTGTTGATCCAACACCTTCCTCTACCAACCAGGCACTCCTACCCCACTGTGCTCACGTGACCACTGTCCCCATCTCCAGTGGCACGTGAACCAGCGCTGTATGAGAGGTCTCCTCCTACAAGTCAGGCTCAACGTCCAGGTACGTAACAGATGCATTAAGGTGAAAAAACACCTGGCAGTGACCGGCCCCCCAGCCCCCCCCATTTTACTTACCTGAGCCCTGGAACTTCATCCGGCAGGGACGTGCTCTGCCCGGGGTTCTCGCCTCTTGATTGGATAGATTGATAGCAGGGCAGCTATTGGCTCCTGCTGCTGTCAATAAAACCCAATGTTGCGGGCCCCGGGGGCGGGGCCGAGTCATACATTCGGCGTATATGGACGCCGAATGATGGACTCTGGAGCGCACCCGCATGGTAACCCCTGGGAGAGCGCTTCTCCTAGGGGTTTATCCGATGTGGAGAGGAGCCGCGAGAGCCGCCGAGGGACCCCAGAAGACGGTGTTTGGGGCCACTCTGTGCAAAACGAGCTGCACAGTGGAGGTAAGTATGACATGTTTGATATTTTTTTTTTTATATAAACAAAGCTTTACAATCACTTTAATTTGTTAGTCAGGTCCATTTGCAATTAACACTACCCTCTCCCAAAATTGTCAATGCTGCAGTCCAAGTAGGTCTCCTTTGCTCTTCCATCCAGGTGGAGACACCCTAGAACAGGATGTGTGTTACTGGCCAGATCACCACATTTAAGGATTGGTAAAATTCAATATATAACATTTTTGTTTTATAGGTTAATACCACTCTCATATAAGTATTACTCTAAAATAGATTCCATTTATTGTGGAGGTTAGCCTTACTTTTGCTTTGGAGACATATTCCAAGTTACTAGCAAGGTCATCAACTTCCATTTTCAGCTCACTCTTCTCCTTCTCTAGCTTCTGCTTAACCCTCTGGAGATTGTCTATCTGTTCTCCAAGTTCAGCTACACTGTCAGCATGCTTCTTGCGCAGGGCTGCAGAGGTAGCTTCATGCTGAAGTGTGGACTCTTCCAAATCACGTCTCAGTTTCTGGAACTCAGCCTCACGTTTCTTGTTCAGTTCAATCTGAGCAGAAGTGGCACCACCAGCTTCTTCAAGCCTCTCGCTGATCTCCTCAAGTTCTCTGGACAAGTGAGCTCTCTGTTTCTCGACCTTGGCATGAGCAAATCGCTCAGCTTCTATCTCTTCCTCAAGTTCTTCAATACGGGCCTTTTAAAGGGATATTCCATTATTTTATACAGCTTTACTGATCATCAGAACAAATATGGCTGCATTTTAGCCCTGTAATCTTACCTGGAGCTCCTTGATCTTTTTTTGCAGCTGAAATCCCAGGGATTGCTCATCTTCAATCCTTCCTTGTAGCTGGCTTATTTCAAAGTCCTTCCTATGTTGGCAAAATGAGTAGTTGTTAGGGACTTCTTTTCAATGCACAGAGGTTTCTAAACAGTTTTAATCTTACTAACTTCTTGAGCTTTTCTTCAGTTTGTTGTTTTTCATTTTCCAGATCCATGAGGGTTTCCTGAGACAGTTTCAAATCACCTTCAAGCTTCCTCTTGGCTCTCTCAAGGTCAAGACGAAGTTTCTTCTCTTGCTCCAAAGAACCTTCCAGCTGATTGGGTAAAACATTTTTTTATGAATATGTCACCAGGTCAGTTATCAAGCAAAAATTAGGCACAAATTAAACTAAAAGTGCTCACGTCATCCACTTGCTGTTCAAGCTTAGTTTTAGCTTTAGTGAGTGAGCTAACTTTGTCCTCCTCTGCCTGCAGATCATCAAGAGTTTGTTGATAAGCCTCTTGAAGAGCTTTCTTCTCCTTGGTGAGCTTAGAGATGCCCTCATCCAGAGTTGTAAGTTCTTCAGTAAGGTTTTTAACCTATGAAAAGTGGAAAAATTATACACAACTTCTTCTATACTGATTATAAACATGGCATTTACATGACTATTATAATGTGTCCAACCTTGTTTTCTGTTGCATGTTTCTCTTTTTCAACTTTGACCAATGTCAGCTCTAAATCATCAATGTCCTTCTTGAGTTCAGAGCATTCATCTTCCAATTTCCTCTTCTTGGCTGTTAGCTCTGCATTGCTTTCCTCCTCATCTTCAAGCCTTTCGTTGAGCTCTTTGACTTTGGCCTCCAGTTGAATCTTGTTCTTAATAAGACCATCACACCTTTCCTCTGCATCATTTAAGCTCTCACCTTCCTACATTCAAAGAATGTAATATAAGTAATGTAAGTAACCCACATGAAAAAGAAATAATGTGATAAATGTCAAAATAATAAATATAATGTCAAATTAATTATAAGGGACGCCACACACACACGTACTGCGCATGCGCGATTGTTTTTCTCCTGCAGACACACAGAGCTTGTTCTATTTTTACCTTGCAAGGCTATTTCTATGTATCAGGATCCCTTTTTATCTAAATACATTTTTATAAGGAACGTCTACACTATCAGAGTTTCCTTTTGTTTTTTCCGCTCTCTATCCATTGGATGTCCAAACCCACTCTGTGGAAATCGAGTGTCTGGTTACAGTCTACAATACAAGTGAATTGCTGATGCCGTTTGAACATCGGAGAGGAAGCTTGTGAGATCTAACAGCACCAAGGCTGTTCAACTAAGCCTAGTTTGACTCCCCTGAATAAGGGCGGTCGCTGGCTTCCTGGTAAGCCTCCCTTTTGCTTCACTGTATGGTGACGGGCAGCACGAGAGGTCAAAAAAAGTATTTCTGAAGTGCATTTTGACATTTTGGATGCATCTACACATGAACAGTCTTCACGCATGATTGTTTGGACGTTTATTTATGAACTTTCCTTTGAATATTAAGGATGTTTGTCACATGTGGTCACTCACTTATTTAATTAACAGTACTTGGGTTTATGATGTAATTTACTTTTAATTAGCACTATATTGTACATTTTTGTCATTCACATTTATTAGGAATTGTTTATTTCTTTTTACATAATGTCAAAATAATGTTTTAAAACAATTCTATGCATGTATTTTTTAGAGCATCTTACCGACTGCACTTGAAGTTGGAGGTCATTCTTCTCCTGCAGAAGGACAACCATCTTCTCTTCTAGTACTTTCCTCTTTGCTTCTGATTTAGTAAGTGCATCCTTGGTCTTTTCAAATTCTTCTTTCATATTAGCCATCTCCTTCTCTGTCTCTGCACTCTTCAAAAGTGGCTTAATCTTAAAGTACAGTTTCATCCATGGCCAGTGCTTTACATTCATAAACGATCTTACATTGTACTGGATGACAAAGATTGCATCCCTATTTTAAAGAATGCATAATAGTCCTTGTTATGTGAATACAAGTCAATCAGTTTATATTTATTTTGTATAATATCAAAATAAAGTGTTCTATTACAAGGTTTTTGGGAAAAGTATCATGTGGTTTAATTCCTGGATCAGAGGCCAGGTGTAATACAGTGCAATGTCATAAATACCTTCTTTCTATCATCTTCTTAAATTCTACTCTCATCAAGAAACCTCTGCAACGAGCTTGAGTGCGAGTGATCAGCTGGGCCAACTTATCATCTCTCATTTCTTCCAGGGTACCCAGAAGACCAGCTTTGAAGAACACCTGTGGGGAAAATAAATCTTAATTAAACCACCTGTAAAAACCCACAGTGTTTCTGCACTGACTTAGAAAAAGTTATTTTATACCTTAGTATGTCCAAACTTGTACTGAGTGTGGTCAACATCAATTGAGCCAAGGAGTTTTTCAGAAGCCTTTTTGCTGTCAATAAATTGTCCTTCTGGAATTGCGCTAGCATTCAGGATCTTGTATCTGAAGTCAGCCAAACACCATTCAAATATAATTTTTTATCAGTTTGTGAAAATGCTGAAAAAGTTAGCAACTGGAGGATAAAGCAAAAACAAAAGCAAAATTATTACCGTTGTTTAAAGTCCCCATAAAGGATTCTGCTGGGGAAGCCCTTTCTGCAGATTCTGATACCCTCCAGTACACCGTTACACCTCAGCTGGTGGATGATCAGATGATTCTCCATTGTACCTGAAGAAGGGTGACACACATTGTTATAAAACAGAACAAAATCGACACTGTTCTATGCCCTATAGTACAAAAAAACACTTACCTGGAGTCTTTGTCTCATTGGGGATTAGACAACGCACAAAGTGAGGGTGAGTGCTCCTCAGGTTGGTCATCAGTTTGTTCAGATTTTCCTGCAAAGCATTACATTTATAGTAACTATGTTTGCATAAAAAAATGTTATAGAACAGTATAATTTTTGCCATTCAAACTAATTACTCTGAACAGGGCAGACACAGTCTGGAAGGAGGAACCCTTCTTTTTCTTTCCACCTTTTCCACCAGAGTCACCTGAAAAAGAGATGTAAATATTTACATTTATTCCATGAAATGTGTGGAAATTGCAGAGTTACATTATTTTAATATTTTCAATGGATTACTTACTATCAGTAGCTGAGTAGGAAGAGTAAAGGAGGGCCAGGAGCTTCACTGAAGACTTCTGGTAAAGGCCGACAACTGTCTCGTTAAGTGGGTCCTTGTTCTTGTCAAGCCATCCACTGATGTTGTAATCCACTGTGCCAGCATAATGCACCAGAGAGAAGTGAGCTTCTGCTTTTCCCTTGCCAGGCTTGGGCTTCTCAAAGTTCTTACACTTGCCCAGATGTTGATCATAGAGCTTATTCTTGAAGGAAGTGTCAGTAGCCTTGGGGAACATGCACTCCTCCTCCAGGATTGAGAAAATGCCCATTGGCTGTGAAGAAAAAATAATAATAAATATATATATATATATATATATATATATATATATATATATATATACAGTATATATATTTTCTGGCCAGCCATATGTCAGCACACATGAGAAAAATTGTTCTGAAGTGAGGGCAGGCCAGGAAATGAAAATTACGGTAAGTATTGGTAACAATTTTCCATTTTAAATATATATATATATATATATATATATATATATATATATATATATATATATATATATATATATATATACTGTATATATATATGTAAATCTACTAATAATTTAAAGGAAAGAATGCAAAAGACCGGCACGCACCTTCTCAATGAGCTCAATACAGGCTGCAAGATCCATACCAAAGTCAATGAACTCCCAATCAATTCCCTCTTTTTTGTACTCCTCTTGTTCCAGGACAAACATGTGGTGGTTAAAGAACTGCTGCAACTTCTCATTGGTGAAGTTAATACAAAGTTGCTCCAAGCTGTTGAACTATGTGAGAATTTAGATAATATTACTACTAATACTAAGTATCCCAGCTTTTCTGCAGAATTTTAAAGATCTACTTACATCAAATATTTCAAATCCAGCGATATCCAGTACACCAATGAAGTACTGTCTTGGCTGTTTAGTGTCCAGCTGTTGGTTAATACGGACAACCATCCACAAGAAGAGCTTCTCATATACAGATTTGCTGAGGGCACCAATGGCATTATAAACCTACAAAAAATGACACATTAATAATTTCCTACCAGAATATTCTAATTAACCTTAACATTTACCTTTATGATTCTATATAGCATATTACCTGTTGGACAGTTTGTCCCTTAGTGACAAATTCATTGCCGACTTTGACCCTAGGATAGCAGAGAGCCTTTAGCAGGTCAGCAGAATTCAGTCCCATCAGGTAGGCAATTTTATCAGCAACTAGAAAATAATATGTAACATTTTTAATAATGTCTAGAGTGCTTACAGAGTTTTTATGTCTCTTTGTTTAATTTCCTGTTAAGTATAAATAGATTTTTACTTACCTTCTGTGCCATCAGGCTCAGCCTGTTCCTCTCTTTGCTTCTGCTTGAATCTCATGTTACCATGGTGCATAACAGCACCAGTCGACTTGTAGATGCCATTTTTTTCATCTGGGGAGAAGCCCAGGATGTCAATGGCACTCTGCAAATATATATATATATGTGTGTGTCATGTTTTGCACAATTGTCTCTGGTTAATGCTAAAGAATCTACATTTACGCTACTTACATCTGTAGCCATCAATTCCTCTGTGTCATCGATACTCTTGACAGCAATCTCACCCTGGCTGATGAAGGGGTAGTCGTACGGGTTTGTTGTCAGAAGAAGCATTTCTAAAAGATATAAAGAATATTATACGTTATTATCATTATTGCCACAGATAAACTAACTTGCTATTTGTACAGCAAACATATTTGTAAGCATACAACAAATACAATATATATTTAATCAAAGTAAACATAACTAAGCTGCTCCTATCCTAACAACCTAAATATATATATATATATATATACTTATTTTTATTTTTTTATTTAGTGGTATGCGACATACCATGAAAGGATAACTTCACAGAATATGTGATACAAACAGTTACATACATATGATCGTTTATTAGTGGTATCTGAACTAATGGTAAGTATTCTGAGGATAATAATACAAGTACAACTCTGTAAATATGCAGGGTACCCAGATACCTAGGAGGTGTGCGATTAAGACTTCACCTTGTCGGGTCACCTGATCACTTATAGTACAATAGGTATTAGTCCCAGTAACCTTGGAGAATTTGGGTATCCATACTTGGGGGAAGAGTACTGCGCGGTGGTCAGTTGGGGTCGAAACATACCAGATTTTGAGTTTAGATGGGAGAAAGTGGATATAAAAGAGAAAGGAAAGGAAGAGAGAGATTTGGGGGGAGAAATGAGGAAAAGGGGAAAGAAGGGGGAGGGGGTTTATGGGTGAAGTGGAGGGGTTTTGAAGTCCACCCAGGGAGCGAGGGTCACTCTCGGCTCACCGAACCATTTGATGACCATGGTTTGGAGCAAGAGCCTCTGGTAATCAAGAGGGCCATGCTATATATCACGGAGGTATTCCTCTGAGAAGCTATACTTGGTCCAATAACATGGTCTTATGTTCCTCAGATTTATCCCGGATCGTGGCAGTCAGGTCTTCCATTCATTCAATGTTATTAACCCTTGCGAACCATTGACAACATAAATATATTTGAAAGTAAATATCTATTCTCTATATTCTTATTACTTTTGCAGAAGATTTATATGGAAGTTTAATTGAAGTTACCAATCAGTTCTGGTCTCTTGTTGGTCAGGATCTGGTAGAAGATGTGGTAGCTTCTTTCTGCTGAAAGCTGGAATGTGACTCTGGACTTCTCTAGCAAGTCTGTAAAGAAAAGGTTAGAGCTATTACTGAAGGAACAAATAAGTGTCAAAAGAAGTATGTATGAAAAGTTTTCGGCAAGTCTTACAGGTCTCGATATCTGCAGAAGATAGTTTTCCTGTGGTTCCGAAGTGGATTCTGATAAATTTACCCTGGGGATTTCAAAAACAATATTAATAGTATAAAATTAAAAATAATAATCCTAATTAGAATAATATAAATGTTACTACTTACAAAACGGGAGGAGTTGTCATTTCTCAAGGTTTTGGCGTTACCAAAGGCTTCCAACAGAGGGTTGGCCTGGATGATTTGATCTTCCAGGTTGCCCTGTTAATTGTTAAATAATACTTCAGAGTTGTTCTGATTACTGTGAGTCTAATGCCCTGTACACACAATAGGACTTTCCGACAACAAAACCGCGTTCGTGTTTGTTCGAATGTTGTTGGCTCCAACTTGTCTTGAATACACACGGTCACACAATTACAAACCTAGTGACGTTGGCGGAAAATTTGAGAACCTGCTAGCCAACATTTATTGGTGGAAATTCCGACAACAAATGTTCGATGGAGTATGAACATGGTCGGACTTTCCGCCAACAGGCTTACATCCAACATTTGTTGTCGGAAAATCCAATCCTGTGTACGGGGGCATAAGACAACTTTTAGTTATATATTATGTTTCGAAAGTTCCTCTGATCTCACCTGCAAGCTGTTACTTGATTCCTTCTTCTTTCCTGAATCACCAATGGCTGCAATTGTTGCAAAGTATTGAATGACACGCTTGGTGTTCACAGTTTTTCCAGCTCCAGATTCTCCGCTGGTTACAGATTTTAAAGAATGTCAGTAAAGAGCCGCAGCTATAATAAAATTGCAATAGCTGAGTGCAATCTCAAATTGTACTTACGTAATTAGGACAGACTGGTTTTCGCGGTCTGAAAGAGATTAAATACATACGTGAGTTGTCTGCAGAAATGAGTCTGTGGATGCTTTAATAGCATAAGTTAATTCTGAAAAGCATATTACCAGTTAACATAAACTGATAGGCATTATCAGAGATTGAGAAGATGTGTGGTGGGGCTTCCTGGCGCTTCTTTCCTCTGTAGCCGGCAACAACTTCGGGGTTGTACACTGGTAGCCATTTGTAGGGGTTTACAGTGACACAGAAAAGGCCAGAATAGGTCTAAAAAGTTTAAAAAAATAATAATTAGCAGATTCCTTTTCACAGTGTGCTTGATAAAAGGGGCAGTTATTTTATTGTTTTTTTTTTCCTAGTGCTAGCAGTAGGAGGTAATATCTTAGATGTCTTTAAGCCGATTCTAGCTTTTACCTTAGGAATATATATGGAAAACATATAAAACCAGCTTACATAGATCATCCAGGCTGCGTAACGCTCTTTGAGATTATACAGCACAGAAGCCTCGTTCAGGTGGGTCATCATGGCCATGTCTTCAATCTTGTCATACTTGGGAGGGTTCTGGGGGTACACCTGGCTGTCTTTGACAGTTACGTCCTGCAAACACAAGCCTTGGTTGAGCTGTCTTGTGGTTAACCAGCATTGATATCATGTGAATTGAATTATGCAGCTTACCTTTCCATCATCTGTCTTAACGGTGACTTTGCCACTGTTACGAGCAGTGATTAAGCCCTTTACATAGAGCTCTTTGGGATCGTCCACAAAGCAAGTGCTCTTGGCATCGAAAGGTTTGTTCTGTGCCTCTAATCTTTCCTTCTCAGATTTCCGCAGAAAGGAAGCAGCGGGTCCGAAAACCGACATTTCTGCATCTGAAGCCATGGCTAAGGCAGTCTGAGTAAGAAAAAACAAAAAGTATGTTAAAGTTATGCATGTTGAATGTTGATATTATACATCAGACCCGTTCTTTATGAAGTATGTGCTAACAATTTTGCAGCATTGCTTCTCTGATTACTCTGTACGAACTATTATACACATTTGTGTTTTAGGCACAGCTAAATAATGTGCCTCTTTTTTTAAATTAACCATTAGAGAGGTCAAACAGGGAAAGTGATTAATGTTCTTTAACCCTTTGATTGCCAAAAGTCATAGCTAAAACAGTTGGTCTCTGCAGATGATCACTCCTGCAGAGTTTCAGATGGGACCTCCATTTTACGTCAGTAAAGTACTGAGTACTGATGTCTCTTTATTCTTAATCTGCTTCTTCCATACATACAACTTATTCGTACACACACACTTTTTTCATACTTGGAACATATATATGTATGCCTATAAAGTATGTCACATATGTTGCAATTAAAAGAAAACTTTAAGGGCTTTATTTTTGTCTAACCTTAATTTGGTGAAGTAGTAGGGGCTCTAAATATATTGTCTGTGCGAATTTTAATTTTTTAATCTTTACCATATCTTAAGTTTTTGCAAAAGGGCATGCAGTTTTCAGCTTAGAGCTCTTTATTTACTAACTTAACATGGTTTATTCTCTTACATTTAACCACTTTCAGACTGGACCAATTTGCAGCCAAAGGACCAGGCCCCTTTTTGCGATTCGGCACTGCGTCGCTTTAACTGACAATTGCACGGTCGTGCGACATGGCTCCCAAACAAAATTGACGTCCTTTTTTTCCCACAAATAGAGCTTTCTTTTGGTGGTATTTGATCGCCCCTGCGGTTTTTATTTTTTGCGCTATAAACAAAAATAGAGCGACAATTTTGAAAAAAAATGCATTATTTTTTATTTTTTGCTATAATAAATATCCCCAAAAAAAATATATAAAAAAAAAATTTTTTTTCCTCAGTTTAGGCCGATACGTATTCTTCTACATATTTTTGGTAAAAAAAATCGCAATAAGCGATTATTGATCGGTTTGCGCAGAAGTTATAGCGTTTACAAGATAGGGGATAGTTTTATAGCATTTTTATTAATAATTTATTTTTTATTATTAATGACGGAGATCTGCGATTTTTTTTGTGACTGCGACATTATGGCGGACACATCGGACATTTTTGACACATTTTTGGGACCATTGTCATTTTTACAGCAATTAATGCATTTAAATGCATTGATTTCTGTATAAATGACACTGGCATTGAAGGGGTTAACCACAAGGGGGCAGTGTAATGGTTAAGTATGCCTAGGGGGGTGTTTTTTACTGTGGGGGGGCGTGGCTGTCAGCTAGTGAATGCTGATCTCTGCTCCAATCACAGGGAGCAGAGATCGGCGTCACTAGTTGCTAGGCAGAACGGGGAGATGCTGTTTATCTCGGCATCTCCCCGTTCAGCCGCCCCGTGAGACGTTCGCGGTGGACCCCGCGCCGATCGAGTCCGCGGGGACCGCGATCAGACTCAAGGGGGTCCCGACCGGCGCGGGAGCGCGCCGCTCACGGCGCGCTCCCGATGGCACGGACAGGCTAAAGGAGGGACGTATATATACGCCCTCCTGCCTGTACGTGCCATTCTGTCGACGTATATCTGCGTGCGCCGGTCGGCAAGTGGTTAATTGGAATTTTAGAGCTTTTATTGTGTCTTTTTTTTACTATAACTTTATAGCTAAATACTGTGGGGCAGGGATAGACTGACAACTCATGGGGCCCCCGGGCAATAGGAGATTATGGGGCCCCAGGCAATCAGAGATTATGGAGCCACACAGTATACACACACACAGTATACAATCACACAGTATACACATACATGTACACACAGTATACACAGACATGTTTCTATTGGCTGAGAAGGTACTGGAGAGGTGGGGTAGCTATAATCTCAGGATGTTTAGACCAAAAGGATGTCGGTAAGGGACATTTCAGCAACAGATGTAAAAAAAAACACAGATTTTTACATACTGTCCCTGGTTTTACTGAGGCTGGCAACCCTGATGGGGCCCCATAGTGGCCCGGGCCCTTGGGAAGTGCCCGAGTGGCCGAATGGTCAGTCCGCCCCTGCTGTGGGGTCTTTATAAAATGTTCAGTTCTAGAATCTCCATTTCAATCTGCACTGGGCCACCCCTCCATATCATTTGGTGGAGGGGGGGTTATGGTGTGGGGTTGTTTTTCAGGGGTTGGGTTGGCCCCTTAGTTCCAGTAAAGGGAACTCTTAAGGCGTCAGCATATCAAGACATTTTGAACAATTTCGGGACGGCCCCTTCCTGTTCCAACAAGACTACAAACCAGTGCACAAACAAGGTCCATAAAGACATGGATGAGTGAGTTTGGGGTGGAGGAACTTGACTGGCCTGCACAGAGTCCTGACCTCAACCCAATAGAACACTTCTGTTGTTGAATTAGAGCAGAGACTGCAAGCCAGGCCTTCTCATCCAACATCAGTGCCTGACCTCACTAATGTGCTTCTTTAAGAATGGTCCAACATGCCTATAGACACACTCCTAAACCTTGTGGAGGGCCCTCCCAGAAGAGTTGAAGCTTTTATACCTGCAAAGGGTAGGCCAACTCAATATTGAACCCTATGGACCAAGACTGGGATGCCATCAAAGTTCATGGGCATGTAAAGGCAGGCGTCCCAATACTCTTAGCAATAGTGTGTATGTAAAAAAATGAAAATTTGATCTGACAGTAAAGGGCTAAAGGGCACATGTTACTTCGCTAATGTAAAAAGGCTAATATAAGCCCTCTAAAAGTGGGCACCAAAACGGCCTGCATGTATATTTTTTATGTGTTCTCCTTAAGCACATAGGAACCAGAACTCTTAATATGCAAATACTGACTTCAGAATTAGATCTCTGCCCCCACAATTTCCCCCACCACTGGTTAAAACAATGTACCACATTATATTAGGAGTTGAAGGAAGTATGCTAGAGCTTCAACTTTAGAGCTGAAAGTCAGCATTCAGAAATTATGAACCCTGAATAAGAGGAGATCTAAAGAAGTTAAAGCTTTTAAAGGCTTTTACCACCATTACTAATTGAAAAGTGGAAATCAAAAAAGGAAGAACTCCGGACAGCCGCACACCGAGAAAATAAAATCCAAAAAGTTTATTTAAAAGCAAAAAACACTGCAATCCATACACGGCAAAAAAGGGGGGTACAGAGCTAGCTTAGCTCTGTACCCCCCTTTTTTGCCGTGTATGGATTGCAGTGTTTTTTGCTTTTAAATAAACTTTTTGGATTTTATTTTCTCGGTGTGCGGCTGTCCAGAGTTCTTCCTTTTTTGATTTCCAATCATTGTGCTATTAGCCAGCACCTGGGGCTCCCACACAAGAGCAGGAGCATTCGCTTGGGAAGGAGAGTCTTGGAGCGGTGGTTGTTTGTTACTAATTGAAAAGTGACAGGTTTGCTTTCAGTGAGCCTTGTTATCCCTTTACCCAAGTTATTGCTACATTTATTGACACATTTATTATTTAAAGGAAAAAACACATACAAGTGGAACAGATGATACTCTAGTTGGGTGAAATGAAAACATTGCATCGCGGCGATCGTTGTTGCGGGGTGTCAGTCTGACACCACGCAACTACGATCTTGGCAAAGAGTCTACGACGGAGACTCTTTACCACGTGATCAGCCGTGTCCAATCACGGCTGATCCCAGTGTAAATAGGAAGAGCCGTTGATCGGCTTTTCCTCACTCGCGTCTGTCAGATGCGAGTAGAGGAGAGCATATCGGCTGCTCCTCTGACAGGGGGGGTCTGTGCTGATCGATTATCAGCTCAGCCCCCCCGAGGATGCCCACATTGGACCACCAGAGACGCCACCAGACCACCAGGGATGCCCAGCACCAGGTATGCCACCCTAGACCACCAGGGATGCCAGTCAGTGCCCACAATGGATGCCAATCAGTGCCCACAATGGGCATCACTGATTGGCATGCATTATTGTTTGGCACTGATTGGCATTCATCAGTACAAAACAATACAATACAATGCTGCCTATCAGTGCCCATCCATGCCACCTATCAGTGCCCAGCTGTGCCACCTATCAGTGCCCATCCATGCCGCCTATCAGTGCCCATACATGCTCATCCGTGCTGCCTATCCATGCCCATCTGTGCCGCCTATCCATGCCCATCCATGCCACCTATCTATGCCAATCCGTGCCAGCTATCAGTGCCAATTTGTGCCACCTATCAGTGCCCATCCGTGTCACC